>QODF01000031.1:1019506-1138653 GCA_024372805.1 Oostethus manadensis | reverse complement strand
TTCTCAATCCCACTGACATGCCTTCCATAGAGGAAGCAGAGTCTGAGGATACGTACGTGGACAGTTCTATCACCGTGGCTGAGGTAATTGGGGTAGTCAAATCACTCCCCAGTGGCAAGGCTCCGGGGGTAGACGAGTTCCGCTCAGAATTTCTCAAGGCTCTGGATGTTGGAGGACTGTGTTGGTTGACACGCCTCTACAACATTGCATGGAAGTCAGGAACAGTACCTCTGGACTGGCAGACCGGGGTGGTGGTCCCCATTTTTAAAAAGGGTGACCGGAGGGTGTGTTCCAACTATAGGGGGATCACACTCCTCAGCCTTCCTGGGAAAGTCTACTCCAGGGTGCTGGAGAGAAGGGTACGACCGTTAGTCGAACCTCGGTTAGAGGAGCTGCAATGTGGTTTTCGTCCCGGTCGCGGAACACTGGACCAGCTCTACACCCTTGCAAGGGTACTCGAGGGTATGTGGGAGTTTGCCCAACCAGTCTACATGTGCTTTGTGGACCTGGAAAAGGCATTCGACCGTGTCCCTCGTGGTGTCCTGTGGGGGGTGCTCCGGGAGTACGGGATTGATGGTCCGCTTCTACGTGCCATTCGGTCCTTGTACAATCGAAGCAGGAGCCTGGTTCGCATTGCCAGCAGTAAGTCGAGCTTGTTTCCGGTGAACGTTGGCCTCCGCCAAGGCTGCCCTTTGTCACCGATTCTGTTCATAATCTTCATGGACAGAATTTCTAGGCGCAGTCAAGGTGTTGAGGGAGTCCAGCTTGGTGACCTTAGGATCTCGTCTCTGCTATTTGCAGACGATGTGGTCCTTATGGCCTCATCAGGCTGTGACCTTCAGCGTTTACTGGAGCGGTTTGCAGCTGAGTGTGAAGCTTCTGGGATGAGACTCAGCACCTCCAAATCCGAGGCCATGGTTCTCAGTCGGAAACGGGTGGACTGTACCCTCCGGGTTGGGAGTGAGGTCTTGCCTCAGGTGGAGGAGTTCAAGTATCTCGGGTTCTTGTTCACGAGTGAGGGAAGGTTGGAGCGTGAGATCGACAGACGGATCGGTGCAGCATCTGCAGTAATGCGGTCGCTGTACCGGACCGTCGTGGTGAAGAGAGAGCTGAGCCGGAAGGCAAAGCTCTCTGTTTACCGATCGATCTACGTTCCCACCCTCACCTATGGTCATGAGTTATGGGTCATGACCGAAAGAATGAGATCGCGGATACAAGCGGCGGAAATGAGTTTCCTTCGTAGGGTGGCTGGACTCACCCTAAGAGATAGGGTGAGGAGCTCGGCCATCCGGGAGGAGCTCAGAGTAGAGCCGCTGCTCCTTCACATCGAGAGGAGCCAGTTGAGGTGGCTCGGGCATCTAGTCCGGATGCCTCCCGGGCGCCTCCCTGGTGAGGTGTTTCGGGCATGCCCAGTCGGGAGAAGGCCCCCGGGAAGACCTAGGACACGCTGGAGGGACTATGTCTCACAGCTGGCCTGGGAACGACTTGGTGTCCTCCCAATGGAGCTGGAAGAGGTCGCTGGGGAAGGGGAAGTCTGGTTTTCCTTACTGAAGCTGTTGCCCCCGCGACCCGGACCCGGATAAGCGGAGGAAAATGGATGGGTGGATGGATGGAATGAAATCATTTCATGAACACATACAATCATTACAGTAAATTCCATTAATCATTCCATAAAACAAAGAAATTAAAAGTGGAAAGTGCAGATAAAATACTTTTAGTTGTCAAATGCACAGTTGAGCAGAAGCATTTTTAGCCCGAATTTGAACATGTCCAAAGTTGAGGCTTTTTGGACATCTTTTGGAAGACAGTTCCAGATTTGGGCAGCATAAAACTGAAATGCAGGCTCACCCTGTTTAGTCCTGACTCTGGGCAACCGCAGGAGACCACTCCCTGAGCTTCTCAGAGCCCCAGATGGCTCTAACATGTCTTTGTCGCAAGACCAAGAATAAACTACACTAATACTACTACACTAGCAGAGTTGTTTTATAGTGACTTCTCTGAGTGACAGAAAGCCAGTGAAGAAATCTGAGTACCAGACTAATATGGGTCATATTTCCTGGTTCTAGTCAGGACTTGAGTAGCAGCATTCTGGATGTACTTCACATCTTTTACAGCTCATTTAGAGAGCCCGGTGAGAAGGTCGAAGTAGTTTACAGTATTCTGTTAGAGACAAAGACATGGATTTGTCTCTCTAAATGTGGTTTTGAGATTATTCCCTTGATTTCGGCAATGTTTTTTATGTGGTAAAAAGCTGCTGATGTTATCGATTTCATGTGGCTGTTAAAGTTCAGGTCTGAGTCTATTATAACTCATAGATTTCTAACCTGATGATAAAGTTTTAGAGAAAGTGTCTCAAGGTAACTAATAACACTTTCTCTTAGTTTCTGTGGGACAAAGACAATGATTTCAGTTTTATTTGAGTTTGGCTGAAGAAAGTTGTTTTGCATTGACAAGCTGATTTATTAATGCAGACAAAGTAAATCTGAAGGACCACGTTCACCTGCCATCAGTGACACGTAGATCTGAGTGTCGTCTGCATAGTCGTGGTAGGACACGTTGGAGCTGAGTATTAGCTGGCCTAAAAGAAGCATGTATGTTTTGTATGTTTAAGATTGAACAGTAGTGGTCCCAGAATTGATCCCTGGGGAACTCCACATGTCATACCCATTTGGTCTGAGACACAGTTACCAATTCCAACAAAGTACTTGCTGTCCTCCAGATAGGACTTGAACCAGTTTAGAGAAGTACCAGAGATTCCCACCTACTTTTCTAACCTCTGTAATAAGATCACATGATCAACTGTGACAAAGGGATTTTGTGTTGACACTTTATCTAGACCACAAAATTCAACATACAAAAGTGCGGCTACACGTGTTATAGCTACTCTGAGCTGATTTGTGTAAAATTTAAAAAAATGTAGCCAACTTTAAGATAAAAAAGCCAATCAGAGTTCATACATCTGCAAATCAGTGTTGTTTGATCAATACAGATTATTTCTACACTGAATTGTCATCAATAACCATTCTATCGATCGTGTTCTTGACTGTCTTCGCAAACAGAGACGTTTATTTTCTGAATAATTTCATGTTTATTTTTTCATTTGGAGAGCAGCTGCTCCGCTATTTTTATGAATGATTATTTCATGTATTCTGTAACTGTGAATGGCTTCTCCATCTCATGTACAGCCCAGTGTTGCCAACTTGGTGATTTTCTTGCTAAATCTGGAGATTTTCCAAACCATATTTTTGCAAAACGACTGGAGAAAAATGTAAAGAGTTTTCCTGACTGACAGATTTTTCTGGTATTTGCATTTTTCTTAACCAAAATAGTAATTTATCGACGGTCCCTAGAAAAACAGCCAGCATTTAGAGCGACACTTCCCATGGGCACTCGCCACACCATGAGACAGCAGTCAGGGGATGGTGACGGAGGACTACCACTGTAGCTACGGAGCTGAATATTCAACGTCCATATTCAACATCACCACGCTAGCGGTCCGCCGGTGTATTTGCAGACATAAAAGTGAAAGCACATATTGTTCCCAGCTGTGAGTGCACAGTCAGTCAGCTACCACTGCACATAACCTGCAGTTATGTGCAGTTATGGGGAGTCCCCATTTCAGCAATTAGCGTGTCACGGGCTTTGAGCACATAGTTACACACGGCGCACTTCTCGTTATAAAACATATTGCTATGTTCCCGTTAATTACATTGTTTAAGTTTACTGCTCAGTAACTTGTTTCAGACTCAACGCCTTCACCTTTTTTTTTCTCTCCCACGCAGTGAGCCTCACTGCTACACTAGCCTACCCACACCTCCCCCCTTTTTTTTTCTCATTCAATCAGCAGTTGGAAGTGATGCATTCACGGACTTGGTGGCGAGTCAGATATTTCACATTCTTTTTGAAATTGCACTTCGAAGTTTTTAGTGGCTATTATGTTTATGTATCTTTGACCTTGACACATCGTTTATAGAGATTTTACCGTGACATTTGGCTCTGACAGTGATACAAATGTTGTTGTTAGCTTTATTTCAGGTGCTGTTACATTTCCATATATACCAACATTATGATTGGCGTCATCTTAACACCAAGTCTATTACACGTTGAAAAGACACGGTATCGTTTAAGTTGTATGTAACAGTTTTTTCACCCTTTCTTTTGGAGATAAATGTGGGAATCTTATCACTGGATTCCACTGGAAGCTTTTCATTAAGACCTTTTTCAGTTTCTAAAGCAAAAATCCTTGCTTGCAGCACACAAATTTCTTGCTGATATATATATAGCAACGACTTTCACAAGGAGACTTTGTTTGGATTACTCCTCCGGGCATGTTGGGAAAGTTGTAGTTGCTGGCTCATCAAATATGTTGGAAAAATGAAAAAAATGATTTAAAAAGTCTTGGTTGTCCGTGAATTGGAACCAATAAGAGAAGGGTTTTAGAAATGTTGGCAATCTGAAAAATATGTTCATGAAAAGTATGAACACATACAGAACTTAATACTTTCACAACATGGATTATGTGCTTCTCCACTCTTCCTCCAGACTCCGGGACCTTGATTTCCAAGGGACATGCACAATTTACATCTGAGAACAGCTCTTTGGACCAATCAACAACAGTCCAGTCCTTTTTATCTTCCCAGGTGAGACGGTTCTGTCTTTTGTTCAGGAGTGACTTGACACAAGGAATACGACAGCTGAAACCCATGTTATGCATACGTTTGTGTGCGGTGACTCTTGAAGCACTGACTCCAGCTGCAGTCCACCCTGGTTGTGAATCTCCTCCACATTTTGGAAATGGCTTTGTTTCACAATTCTCTCCAGGGTGAGGTTATCCTTATTGTTTTTTTTTTATCCCTATTGTTTGTACATCTTTTTTTCACCACATGTTTTCCTTTGCAAATACTTTCTGTTAATATGCTTGGACACAAAGCTCTGTGAAAAGCTGCCAGCTTCTTTAGCAAATACCTTCTGTGTCTTCCATTCTTGTGCATGGTGTCAATGATTGTCTTTTGGGCAACTGTCAAGTCAGCAGTCTTCCCTATGACTGTGGAGCCAACAAGACTAGACCGGTGGACTTGACTTTGCAGGTGTTTTGAGTGACTTATCTGATTAGAATGGGACACTAGGTGTCTTCAATTTTGAAACTTTTCACAATATGAAATATATATATATGCATCTATATAATATACAGTATGAATGTCACAATTTGAATACAGTAATATTATGGAAATACATAGACTTTTTCATGCTGTTCTAATTTATTGAGCAGCACCTGTATCCAAGCTCACCAGAAAGTGATCAGGCTTTTACAACAAAGTATCAGGACTTTTTCCTGGAGAAAGATAGGGTGCATGTACTTCACATACAAATAGACGTTTTTTCAGTTTATAAAAATAAATGTGAATAAGTTTTGTTGTCTTTTTCCTGAACAACCTGTGCTAACATAAAAAATCACCAACCATGAACCTCATCGCATGTCACAATGTCTGCTTTGGTTAGGTACTGCACAGAGGGAGGGAAACTTTCAAATGTGCAGTAAAGATTGTAAAACCTGCCCTCTTCCTGTTCTGCAAGCCATGCCATGTAACACACACACATACGCATGAGTTATGTTTGTAGTCAGCTAATTGTAGTGTTTTAGATAATAACGTTAGGTATTACTGAAAGTATAGCCTTTCAGAACCACTCGGTCACTGCAAATTGTCAGTCGCTTCTCTGAGGCTGCTTTAGTGTTGGTGCACGCATGAAAGGTGTGGACGTACGTGGTGTACGTCCAACACAGCAGTGAGTAAAAGTCCTAAACGCGATTTTTTAAATTTATACAAAGTTTCACTTTGAACGGTGACATACGTACTGTAAACATTTATTTGTTTAATGTGTTTTCTTAAACCACTATTGGTAACATATGCTAGCCGGTGGTGGTGTCCTAAATTTTGTTGGTTAAAACAGTGTAGACTGTAGATATAATGAGAGGAGAATTTAACTCATAAGATGCAACAGAAGAATGTGGCCTAACCTTCGCTCCATCAGCAGTCTGTATAGATAACATGGACAAAGCGGAGCTATGCTTCTTCACCTCCTGCACGCTGGATAGAGGAATCACCACCTGCAAGAGCCACAGCTGAGCAAAAGGTTTTCCTTTCAACCACGTTCTACCTTGTCCTACCTTGGTGTCTTTAAGCAGCACAGATGAATGGAAACACGCATAGTTTTCAGAAACATACATTTTGCCGTAATACAACACTTCCTTCTGCAGCGTGCAAACAAAAGCTGTGAAGAAAGAACATTCAGCCTTAACACCTACATCAAAACAACCGCAGAAAAATGGCAACAATCACTCCAAAAAGATTCTACACTCACTGTATGTCAGGTTGTCGCCTTCAGGGACCTCTGGGAACAGTTTGTGGAAATGTTTGTTGTGTTTTAGGAAACTCTGAAATGACACAAATAATCGCACACCAGTTATGACATTCAGTACAATAATTCTGCCTTTACAAAGATAATTCTCAGTTTTGAAGGACATTGTCAGAACTGTATTAATAATATGTTATACAGTTTAGGTAACTATGTCTCGCAAAAGTGGTTGGAGTCCTCACATTTCAAAATGTGTGCCTTCAATTTTCAAGGGACAATACTCTCATATACTTTAGAGCACTCAGTGCATCATAAATGTACTATTCACTGAAAATGTCTACCCTAAAGTATCTGCATATTTAGCCAAGTAAATATGCTAAGTAAGGTAGAAATAAGTGAACTACCACTACAGCATTAAACATAATGCTACATAATACCTCCCATCATAATCATAATTTCTGTACAATGTGCAGGTACATCTAAGTTGTGTTAGGACTTTCCAGTGGTGTAGAACTGCACTGCAGTACTGAGAGTCTAACAGTGTAGTGACCATATTCAGCAACATAAGAGGGGCTTGATGCCACCCATGGCCAGAATTGGGACGCTAAGCAGAATTTGATTACAAAATGACAGGAATTCTGGTCCCCGTGGAGGAAATATCATTTAGCCCTTCCTCGGGCAACCTAACAGACCCATTAGTAGCTATTTTTTAGTTGTGTGTTTTAGAGTAACATAAATATATATTGTTAAATAAGTGACTCTTTTACAGTGTCAGTTAAATAGTACATTATTTGTTTTTCAACTCCATTTTTTGACATAGCTGAAAAAAAAATGCAAGAAAAAGAAACAGGACGTACACTGGTACTGATGGCACCGTCTGCCCGATCAGCGCTCTCCTCCCCGATGGTCTTCTCCCTGATAAGGACAGGACATTCATGTGTAAGATGACATGTTTGAACCGTGACCCACTTTGAACGGAATGAAGGAATGAAGTCCATACTTGACATTTGAGTTGCCATTGAGGTTCTGATGTAGCTCCTGGAAGTCCTTTTTGTCATCAACCTCTGTTCGGTATTTCCTACTGAGCTTGTGGGAACCTCTGCGGGTGCCAGAAACTCCCACTGTGTCGTGACAGCTGCTCACAGAAAAGACAAGTTCATGGAAAGATAAATCAATAATCAATAAAGATAAAAAACTATTCTGTGCTAAGCCTTAGGCCACATTTGTCTATCTGTTAGTTAGCAGGGTGCTTCTTAGTTTATGGATGATGACAGACAGAACAAAATGTAAAGGATTCTTCCTTGGTCCATGTGCCTCACCTCTACAAAGTTTGGTGGAAAATCAGTAAGAGTGTCTCCAGACAGACCCACCACCTGCAGGGGCAAGCACAAGGGTCCGGTGCTTTGTGATTTGGGCAGTGGTCGAGGGCGGGTGTCCGGGCGACCCGGTCTTCGGCGGCCAAATCTGGTTCTTGGGAGATGGAATGTCACTTCTCTGGTGGGGAAGGAGCCCGAGCTTGTGGAAGAGGCTGAGACATTCCGACTAGATATAGTCGGACTCACCTCAACCCACAGTTTGGGCTCTGGAACCAAATTCCTTGGGAGGGGCTGGACCTTGTTCTTCTCTGGATATGCTGCAGGGGAGAGGCAGCGAGCTGGTGTGGACTTATTGTTAGCCCCCCGGCTTGGTGCCTCTGTGTTGGAGTCATCCCTAGTAAACGAGAGGGTTATTTCCCTACGCCTTAGGGCTGGGAAAAGGGTCCTGACTGTGGTTTGTGCGTACGCGCCAAACGGCAGTTCAGAGTACCCAGCCTTCTTGGAGTCTAACAGAGGGGTTCTAGAGAGCACCCCAGCTGGTGATTCCATAGTTCTACTGGGAGACTTCAACACCCATATGGGCAATGACAGTGTGACTTGGAGGGGCGTGGTTTGGTGGAATGGCCTCCCTGACCTGAACCGGTGTGGTGTGTTGTTGCTGGACTTCTGTGCGAATCACAGTTTGTCCATAACAAACACCATGTTTGAACATAAGGATGTCCATAAGTGCACTTGGCACCAGGACACCCTAGGTCGCAGGTCTATGATCGACTTTGTGGTCGTATCATCAAACCTGCATCCGCATGTTCTGGACACGCGGGTGAAGAGAGGGGCTGAGGTGTCAACTGACCATCACATGGTGATGAGTTGGATTAGATGGCGGGGAAAGATGCCGGACAGACCTGGTAAACACAAACGCGTAGTGAGGGTGTGCTGGGAACGTCTGGCAGAGTCTCCCGTTCGCGGAGTCTTCAACTCTCATCTCCGGCAGAGCTTCGCCTGCATCTCGAGGGAGGACCGGGAGTCCGAATGGGCCGTATTCCGTTTCTCCATTGCTGAGGCACCCAGTCGTATTTGCGGCCACAAGGTGGTCGGTGCCAGTCGTGGTGGCAAGCCTCGAACCCGATGGTGGACACCGGGGGTTAGGGCTGCTGTCAAGCTGAAGAAGGAGTCCTATCAAGCATGGACGGCTTGCGGGACTCCCGAAGCAGCTGACAGGTACCGGCAGGCCAAGCGGCACGCGGCTTCGGCGGTGGTCGAGGTAAAAACTTGGGTGTGGGAGAGGTTCGGTGAGGCTATCGAGCACGACTTTCGGTCCGCCTCGAAGAGGTTCTGACAAACCGTCCGACAGCTCAGAAAGGGGAAGCAGCCCCCAGTTCACACTGTTTTTACAGTGCGGACGGGGGCTTGCTGACCTCGACTGTGGATATAGTTGGTCGGTGGAAGGAATACTCCGATGCGCTTCTCAATCCCACTGACATACCTTTTGTAGAGGAAGCAGAGTCTGAGGATACGTACGTGGACAGTTCTATCACCGTGGCTGAGGTAATTGGGGTAGTTAAATCACTCCCCAGTGGCAAGGCTTGGGGGGTAGACGAGTTCCGCTCGGAATTCCTCAAGGCTCTGGATGTTGGGGGACTGTGTTGGTTGACACGCCTCTACAACATTGCATGGAAGTCGGGAACTGTACCTCTGGACTGGCAGACCGGGGTGGTGGTCCCCATTTTTAAAAATGGTGATCGGAGGGTGTGTTCCAACTATAGGGGGATCACACTCCTCAGCCTCCCTGGGAAAGTCTACTCCAGGGTGCTGGAGAGAAGGGTACGACCGTTAGTCGAACCTCGGTTAGAGGAGCTGCAATGTGGTTTTCGTCCCGGTCGCGGAACACTGGACCAGCTCTACACCCTTGCAAGGGTACTCGAGGGTATGTGGGAGTTTGCCCAACCAGTCTACATGTGCTTTGTGGACCTGGAAAAGGCATTCGACCGTGTCCCTCGTGGTGTCCTGTGGGGGGTGCTCCGGGAGTACGGGATTGATGGTCCGCTTCTACGTGCCATTCGGTCCTTGTACAATCGAAGCAGGAGCCTGGTTCGCATTGCCAGCAGTAAGTCGAGCTTGTTTCCGGTGAACGTTGGCCTCCGCCAAGGCTGCCCTTTGTCACCGATTCTGTTCATAATCTTCATGGACAGAATTTCTAGGCGCAGTCAAGGTGTTGAGGGAGTCCAGCTTGGTGACCTTAGGATCTCGTCTCTGCTATTTGCAGACGATGTGGTCCTTATGGCCTCATCAGGCTGTGACCTTCAGCGTTTACTGGAGCGGTTTGCAGCTGAGTGTGAAGCTTCTGGGATGAGACTCAGCACCTCCAAATCCGAGGCCATGGTTCTCAGTCGGAAACGGGTGGACTGTACCCTCCGGGTTGGGAGTGAGGTCTTGCCTCAGGTGGAGGAGTTCAAGTATCTCGGGTTCTTGTTCACGAGTGAGGGAAGGTTGGAGCGTGAGATCGACAGACGGATCGGTGCAGCATCTGCAGTAATGCGGTCGCTGTACCGGACCGTCGTGGTGAAGAGAGAGCTGAGCCGGAAGGCAAAGCTCTCTGTTTACCGATCGATCTACGTTCCCACCCTCACCTATGGTCATGAGTTATGGGTCATGACCGAAAGAATGAGATCGCGGATACAAGCGGCGGAAATGAGTTTCCTTCGTAGGGTGGCTGGACTCACCCTAAGAGATAGGGTGAGGAGCTCGGCCATCCGGGAGGAGCTCAGAGTAGAGCCGCTGCTCCTTTACATCGAGAGGAGCCAGTTGAGGTGGCTCGGGCATCTAGTCCGGATGCCTCCCGGGCGCCTCCCTGGTGAGGTGTTTTGGGCATGCCCAGTCGGGAGAAGGTCCCCGGGAAGACCTAGGACACGCTGGAGGGACTATGTCTCACAGCTGGCCTGGGAACGCCTTGGTGTCCTCCCGATGGAGCTGGAAGAGGTTGCCAGGGACTGGGAAGTCTGGACTTCCCTACTGAAACTGCTTCCCCCAGCGACCCGGACCCGGATAAGCGGAGGAAAATGGAATGGAATGGAATGTCTCCAGACACTCACTTCACGGGACGTGACAATACACGAGATTGGGTTTACGAGGCAAGACGAGCTTTTAACATTGCTAATATTTTAAAAAGTACAATGGGAAAAATATTAAAAATATACGAGAATATATTGCAGTGTACTAATTCAATTTTTAATACATTTTACTCTTTTGCACTCTGCGTGTATGCTAGCGGCCCCACCTCCACCCACCGAGACAAAGAGATTATACGACTCTCTTCCTGCCAGTTTGAAGGCGAGAAAACAGACAAGCATGCACATATTGAAGCCAGCAACATTAATTTTCATTTATTGTGTGATGAATTAAAGAATTTGTTATTATCCCAGACCTGGTGCCTATGAGAAAACTTTTCTGAATGAGAAATCACATTTTGATCTTGTGAGATCTTGTGACACCTCTTGAAAGTTGTGTTTTGATTGAGATTGTCCTATTATTTTGTTCTTCGTTACTTGACGTTACTATCATTACTTTCTGCTTTCTGCTGCTTGGTTGGGTGAAATCACATGCATGTACTGCCTAATCGTGAGAAACATAAGAGCGCAGTTTTGCTTAAGCCTTTTTACTTAACGGTGGGTTTTGGCTGTGTAATTTATTCTTGTTTATATTTTATATAATATATTGGGCTATATTCACACTTTAAACTGTGAAGCACTTGGTGGATAAGATGTACAGTATGTATATACTGTAAAGGGCTATTTACTAAGCAGTTATAGCACCTCACAGAAAAAACAAAAATCTATATCATAAAATCAGTATTTTCATTTCATTCTTATTAAAATTGCTGAGTAAATGCTAAAATAAACAAAATTAGATTAAAGAAAGAAATTGAAACAAAAACTGCTGTAAAATAACAAATAGAAACTTATTTTTTTCACTTTTTATGGCCATTTGGTGGTTTTGTTTTAAGGCGGTAAATCAATATATTTCTCATCTTATAAATAATAACATGCTTTCAATTTTTTTTGGTAAACCAGCACATTCAGAAATTCATGGCCAACATCGAGGCTTATGAATAATACAAATAATATTGTAATTAAAATTTGATTTGTAGTACCAAAATGATTCATAGCTACAGTATTTGTTGTGAAAGAACACAGTGACTTACTCTGTAGTTTTTGGTGCGCTGTGAAAAAGAGTGGAAGAAAAGAATTGCTTTTTTAAATAACTGGCAAAATGACTACCCCATCCAGTTTGATTCTTATGATCTATAATCTCCACTGTGAAGGCCAAGCCTTCTTTCATTGTTTCACTTACAGTTTAGTTTCACTTCCAACATTATGGTGTGCAACCATAAGCTACGGCATGAAAACTCAAAATCACATTAGGTAAACTAAATCTGTAATAAATAAATAATTCAAACAAACATACTCACATAGAGCTGTCCAATGAGAATTTCCTGCTCATACTCATCGTGAAAAAAACACGATAACTGTGCTCACACACTTTCCCACGTGCAGGGCATAACTCGTAAATGATTTAAAAATGTCCAAAGTTTACAAACACAGAGCGCCTGTTTGTGGGCTTCATTCCTGCAAGCCGGCATGAAGTAGTGGAAGGCCGAAAAAATGCAAGGTGACAGGAGAGCCTGCCTTTGTAAGAGCAGCCAATCAGGTGCAAACGGGGAGGGGCTTCTGGGAATTTAGCCAATTATAAGAGAGGAGCTTCTGCTCCAAAGGCAACGGTTGCCATTGGCTGAACCGCATAACCGCTCGCGCACGCACACGCACACGCACACATGACGTGAGAGCAACCAGCTCAGCCAGCAGCGATAAGCATCAGGATCTGATTGTTTTCACAGCTCACTTGTGTTCCTTCTGCGATTCCTGCACGTTATGGAGTAAGCAAGCGCATTTGATAACCACGTGACCCCTGCCACCTTAAATATTAAATACATACTCATGTACATTTCCCAAATCCGATGTTTACATCCTCTATACAGGCACGTGGGTGTTGGCAACAGCTGCAGTTATTGACTATTCTATCTAATAATTATCATTGCTCCAGCAGGTCTATTATATTAGATTATCATCGTGATGATTATTATTTTCCTGATCACGCCATGTGACCTTTCCTCTTCCACCCACTTGTCATCAGTGTGCTGATCATTGTCACTGCTGAGGCTGGAATGTTTTTACTTTCGCTGTGCTTTTACTTGTGGGTCACGTCTTAAGTTTGGAGTCAAAGAGAAAACACTTGTTGCGATTACATTAAATTAAACTGCACTGTAGGAGAAGTGATTTTTGTTCATTTTTACCACATGAATGGTGGAGTTCAGCACCTTATGTTTGTACGTTTTGCTGGTGTCAGGTTTGGGCAAAATGTAAATTCATTCATACGTTCCGTGCAGACAACGTACGTTCAGATATTTCCTATGTCGTTCATGCATGTCACAATTTTACTCCTTCATGGTCATCAGAACTACATTCTTCATGAATCACCGATTGTGACCCAGATTTGACAATTGCGGACGAGAAAGAGCATCACAAGTGGATCTGACATTTGGATGAGTCTGTTGATGAGCCGGTGTCGTCAAGACAGGAATTTGACTAATTCTGAGCCTGGTGACATCGTGATATGAAAATTAGAGTAGTAAAGTTACTTCCATCACAAACTTTGGGTCATACTTATGATTGTTTCATATACAGTATCCCTTTATCTCTAACATTTTCAAGCTACAACCTTTTAAAGTAGTAATATCAAAACCAAATATTTTCTTGATATTTTCCATTTTAATCCTTTGGGCAGATTACTATCACTGTCTTGCTCAACCCACGCCATGCGGCTTTTCAACACAACAGAGTGGGAGTGATAAAAACACACACAGGACCGGACTTTTAACCTAATTATGTGTAATTGTTTTGTATTATTATTTATTAATCATATATTTAAAAAAAAGTATTATTGCACCACAAATCAGTAGTAAACTGTTACATATTGTTTATTTATTCTTATTCTTGTTACTACCACTATTACTATCTGACGGTGATGGCAAAAGGTAGGAATGTGACAAAAAATGTCTCCTACCAGCTCAAGCACAAACACAGAGTTGAGTACAAAGAGTGTGTCATGAAATGCACTTTCTTGGCCGTCTTTATGACACAAAATGTAAACAATGGCATGAACTGACAGATGAGGTGTCATATTCTTTAGCCAAAGACATGATGTCTTTATAGTATATAATATTTAGCTGTATTATTGTTTTACTGCGATTGACTGGCGACCAGTCCAGGGTGTACCCCGCCTCCCGCCCAAAGTCAGCTGGGATAGGCTCCAGCATACCTGCGACCCTAATGAGGATAAGCGCTATAGAAAATGAATGAATGAATTATTGTTTTACTGTTTTGCGGTTTGCAGTTGCTACTAAATTGTATACATAAATTCTGAATAATTTTCACTGATCTAGTTTGGTAGACAGTAAATGTGCTGTTTTGCGCTTGCTGTTTTGCAGTTTTTTACCAGTAAATCAATAATTCAATCAATAATTTGAGACAAGTGTATTGAATTATATTGGTTAAGGTTTGTAGCTTTTTATATAGGCTTTGGCTGAATTTAATTATATTGTAATATTGTGATACATCCCAAAAATATCGTGATACATGCTAAGGTCCATATCGCCCAACCCTAATATTAGAAGCAGTTCAGTATGGTTTTATGGTTTTACAGTTTTACACAACCACAATAATAAACATATATATATTTATAGCTGAGTACATAATTCCATGTGTTCATTCATAGTTTTTATTCCTCGAGTGAGAATCTACAATGTACCGTAAGTAGTGTTGAATATAATAGCATTGCAATGTGACTAACCAGATTGATCGCTGTTATTAGTATATTTTATTGCTACAGGCAAACAGGTTACAGTAGTTGCAGTTGATTCTCAGAAAACAAACACTACCCAGCATTTGTGGTCTTAAGGCTGTGCAATTGGGCTATTAGTTGAAAAGGGTGTGTGAAAAACATAGCAGTGTCTGCTGTTGACTTTACAAACTCAAAAACTTTTTTGTTTCTAGGATTTGGCAATCCTGTGAATCATCTATCCATCCATTTTCTATACCGCTTATCCTCATTAGGGTCGCGGGTATGCTGGAGCCTATCCCAGCTGACTTTGGGCGGGAGGCGGGGTACACCCTGGACTGGTTGTCAGTCGATCCCTGAACTATTATTTAGTTGTATGACCACATTTTTTTAGAACTGCTTCACATCTGTGTGGAATGGAGTCATCCAATTTTCAGCTGTTATTCCACTTCAAGATTCTTTAACAACATTCCACAATTCATTAACATTTCTTGGTTTTGCATCGGAAAACCATTGATGTCACCCGACAAGTTCTCGGTGGATTAAGGTCCGGGGATTGGGCTGGTCACGCCATAACATTCATTTTGTTGGTTTGGAACCAAGATTTTGCTTGTTTACAAGTGTGTTTGCCGTCATTGTCTTGTTGAAACGTGGATCCTTGGTTTAAGATAAATAGACCCAACATCATAGTAGGAGAAACATGCCCATATCATGATGCTTGCACCGCCATGCTTCACTGTCTTCACTGTGTACTGTGGCTTGAATTCAGAATTTGGGGGTCGTCTCATAAACTGCCTGCAGCCCTTTTAAAATGAACAATTTTACTAACATCAGTCCACAAACGGTGTATCCCTTTCTCTTTAGGCCAGTTGATGTGTTCTTTGGCGAATTGTAGCCTCTTTAGCACATGCCTCTTTTAACTGAGGGACTTTGTGGGGGATTCTTTTAAATAGATTAGCTTCAAACAGATGTCTTCTAACTGTCACAGTACTTACAGGTAACTCCAGACTGTCTTTGATCATCCTGGAGTTGATCATTGGCTGAGCCTTAGCCATTCTGGTTATTATGTGATCAATTTTGATAGTTGTCTTCTGTTTCCTGCCAAGTATATCTGGTTTTGCTCTCCATTTTAAGGCATTGGGGATCATTTTAGTTGAACAGCAAAAACTTTTTTGCACTTCTACTATCACGTTTTTAATCAAAGTATGCTGGTCTTCTGAACAATGTCTTGAATGACCCATTTTCTCCCCTGGACTTTATGATGATCACAAAATATAAATGGCTAGTCTGTTGACTTGTAAAACAAATGTCACAGCCCAAGTTATTGTATATTTTGTAGTACGGTTGTACTTGCCAAGGTCTGTGGGTCCATCACAGCTTTCGTCTTGACACAGGTTAAAGCAATGGGAAGCAAAGGCACTAATTCCCGCTCTGAAATCGGCTCTAACTAATTAAAGTTCAAGTGATGTTTTATCAGATAGACTTAATCACAGACTCGATTTTACATTTTACAAAATTGGGCAACATTCTTACCTAAAATGTTGTTGAATCCTTACCCTCCTTTATTGACACTAACTAGGGAATGTTCTTTTTTAAGCTGGTGGTACAACGGAGTATTAGGCCCACGCTGAAAAGCAAAAATAATTAACATATACTACAGGTTTAAAGTCGTAAAATTTCCAAAATGAAAATGTACACTATGGCGGAAGAAACAGACACATGTTCCGGCTGCCTCACCAACTCGCATTTCCGCTACTTTGTCTCCACCTAGCGGACAAGCGGTGAACAACAGCAATGACAACAAAGTTACACTGTGCTGCATATCCAATCATCTGCTTTTAATACAAAGTCAAGATATGATATATACATCAATGTTTTTTTAAAGGAAAGAACAGGTACATAAGTGAATGAGGATGGCGTCATCAGAGCTGGCCCTTGACACATAATCAATAGGCCTTGTGTGTGTGTGTGTGTGTGTATCCTAAAGTAGTTCTCTTGACACAACGACTGTTTAGAAAGTGAGGGAATAACATATTTCCATATATGTCACACACTGTCAAGACTTCTAGACCACACATCGACTTCATATTATTTTTCAAACAATTTCTTAAGGGCGAGTAAAGTGTAGCTGAGCCTTCTGTCAAAAATACACTTGCTACCATGTGCTTTAGCAAACTACATGTGACCCTTTGACCTTGTTGCTAGCATCACCCGTCTTGTTGCTATGGAGGTCGAGTAGGGGCCTGGGGTGGCATCACTGTAAACTGAAACTACCTGCCTCTAATATACATTTCTAACTAATACTTGGACATCAGTATCAAATAGCACCCTAGACAGAGGGCATACTTTAGAACAGAGCAAAAGAAACATTCAACAGAGCACCAAAATTAAAACAAATTTAAAAAAAAGAAAACTACACTGTATTGGTTATAGTCGCTAGATACTCCAAACGAATAAATAAAAACAACATGAAATGTAATAAAATAGAGTCATAAATATATATTTTTTTTTAAAAGGGGAAAAAAAAATCACAGTAAATAAATATGACACAATAAGGCTTGTTTTTGCAACAATAACAACTCAGCTGTATAGCAGGACTCCAGTACTGAAATGAATGTACACGATTTCGGGCGAAATATCATCAATTTGCTGCACTATGACATTGCTGCCGTGCTCTGTAGTCACCACCGGTTATGATGAGATGACAAATTCATTTCACGCAGAAGGAGAACATCAATAGGGATGTTAAGGACAAGGAATTTAAATGAAGACTTAAAGTAAACAACAGCATATTGACCAGAATATGTGAATTCTGAAATGTATTATTCATGTATATGGGGTCCATACATGCCAACCAGCGAGTCAGAGCTTTTCTTCCTGTCACCTGAACACACACAAGTGATCTGGAGAGATGCAGGCATGACGCGCTAGAAAAAAGCTGTCTCAAAGGTTGGACACAATCAACAAAAGGGGAGTTTTAATGCTAGTTATGATTTGATTTAACACAAAAAATATTGGGGCAAAAAAAGGGATTATATTCAGACTTGTTTTACAGTCTATCCGGGCCATTATGGAATTGTTCAAACATTAAGTGGTAAGATTTAATTGCAATGTGGTGCACTTCAAGTAAGCTGGCTTTAGAGGGGCTTTCTTCCTCACTTCAAGATCATGTAAGATAATAAGGTTTAGGATAATTTGAGCAAAGCAGCATGTTTTAAAACACAAATAGCGTAAGGCAATGATAATAAAAATAAAAAATACACGCACACATACACACAAAACCATAAGACAAAATATAGTAATAGTCTTTCAATAGCGTCCCTGTCAATAAGCCACCATTGGAGCCGACACGATGGGCCTGACGTGAAGAAGAGGAGGATGAAGGCGCATTACAAGCAAATATAGCAAGCAAGCTTTGTCAAAGGCGCCAGCCCAGTCTGGAATATTCAGAGTCTCTCTTGGTTCTTGGTCACCATTCATGTTAAGCCATTCGAGGCCACAGTTAATTGGCTCGTGTTGGCACGGTGCCTCTTGTTTTGTAGCGTCCACGTGCGACTCTAGCAGGGCCGTCCAGAACCTAAACATTTCGCTTTCATACCGACACCACATAGAAATGTTGACCCTTGCACTCTTGTAAGCCGTGAGTACACCAAACCAATAGATACAAAGTTGAGGATAAAAAGCCCATTAAGGGTGCAGCAAATATCCAGGCTCTTTGTGTGTTTCTTTTAGCATTTATACACGTAGAGAATCAGAATTCCTGTTCCGGTATTTCACTGGTTCATATTGGAGATAGCTGACCACGACACAAACAGTATGCATTTTTAAATACGCCCTTCACACTGGAACACTGAGGTAAGTATATGGATTACACATGGACAGTCTAGCACAGCTCTTCAGCAAAAAAAGCGTGGCTGTTGTTAGACACGGGTTTGTTTTTTTTAAGTCCTTGTTGGTGTTGATATCCCTCTTTGCTCCGTCGTTCAGGTTGTGTCATCGCTTATGTTGCATAGTGGTCAAAGCTACCCAAATACTCCAAAGCGGCCTGGTAGCAGAACTGGTACTCATCCTGCAGCAGAGTCAACAATAAGCAAAATGGTGCATTATGATTTTCGAACACATTTTCATTCAGCTCGTGTATTGGATTGGATTGATCATGGCATTTGGTGCAGATATAATAGGGGACATGGTATTTGTAAGGAAATATGTCTTTACTCCCATTTATACACAAGCGTCAACTGTGTGTATGTGTACCATACCTAAACATACCCAAAATAATACCAAAGTGTACTAAGTAAAATACTTCTCCCTTAATAATAACTGTAATAGTACAGCAATATTTTCAATTTTAGTCATAGCCTGGTCAGGACAACTAAGCTAAATTAAATTATAAACTACAGTGTATTTACAGGAACAGTTGTCATTCAAATTTTTAGATTTACATTTAATTTTTGCACTTATTTGTTCCCCCCCCTTTTCCCCTATTTAATTGTTTATATAATTTACAATTTTTTGTAATTGTTCTTTCCTAATGTATTTTAATATGTATTTACTCTGCATTATTATTAATTTTGAATATATTTAATGTTCTTAATAGGACACAGAGCACTTTCTGTTTGGAAAATATGTCAACTTGTTTTCTTTAAATAATTAAACAAATATTTTTTATAATTTCATTTTAGTTTGTAGATATTTTAATTATTACATTTTGGTGACTTGGCTGTTTTAATTTTTTTTATTTAGGGTTTAGGCCACAGCACAAACCACACATTTTCTTGTGTTTTATTAAAATGATGAATCGTAATTTTTACATTTCATAATCTTGACTTTGAATAAAAAATTGTATGTATATAAAAAATATATTATATTCCATTAAGAGACCCCAGAAAAAATTGTACACTAAATAAAGCCATTTAAAAAAATAATATCGAAAAATTACTTTTTTTGTTTTCTTACTAATTTGTTTTTAAAATAATTAACAAAAAATGATATACATATTTATTTGTATTAATAAAGTCTGCTTTGAAACGAAGGCTTAATTAACATGAAATGAATAGCAACATTTGTGTAATACCTCATTTGTGACCATTACAGTGGTGAGCACTTTTTAGTATTTCCTCCTAATTAGTTAACTTGCCTCATTAGCATCATTAACCATAAGAACGGACCAGCTGACTTCATCAAAGTATTCCATCTGTGATTGTAAAGGGTGCGGTGTAAAGAACATGTTGGTGTACCTCAGTCTGCACCATGGCAGGCCTCTGTGTCCGCAGAATTTTGACAGTTTGGAAGATGTCCACCGCCCCTTCGTAGCGCATCCTCTCTAGCACAATGCTCAGAGTGATGAAGACCCCGGTCCGACCCACGCCAGCACTACGGCCAAAACAACATCTTTGAACCCCAAAGTCCCACCTGGAGAGGAAAAACATTCGATCTGACTTGCGCTCCTCTCACCTGCAGTGAACGCTGATTGGTCCATCCTGGCCAAACTGCTCCTTAGTTTTGTGCACTTGACCAATAAAATCAATGAAGCCCTCGCCAGATTTGGGCACACCTTGCTCGGGCCAATCAGTGAACTGGAACTGACGGACTGTTCGTGACTGGCCATCCTGAAAGAACATAAAGAATCAGGTTGTTTATTATTTAAATGTCAAGAGTAGTTATTCTTAACTACCTTATGTACTCATAAGGTCCCTTTTTTCACTCTGCATCCCAAGTGTCTATCAGGGGTAAGGTGGTAATCTGGGGGAGGCTTTATTTTTTGATATCTTACAATAACACGATTGATAAACTTATAACATTTATTTCATCTTTCAACCAACAAAATGGAGCGCAGGGAAGCATACACGCAAATTCAAGAATGAAAGTGCACGTTCATACATGTTGCAGATCTAATACTGAAAATCCTCGCTGCCTCGCCTGACAGTTCACCACATCCCCGCGGGGGGGGGGGCCGGTCCCGCTACTTGAGCAGCACTGATCAAGTGTAAAAAAGTTCAAAAACATGTTAAATACTGTGGTTTACTGTGACAAGTAAAGTACATTTCTGGCAACATTTACTGGTAAAATGAGGCATTTCTTTGAGGTATGGTGTTTATTCCAACGGATGACAATGGCACCTGGCGATAACGTGTGGCACGGCGTTTATTAAAGCAGACGCCACGAGGCATTGACTGGTCAGTGAGACAGTGCCAGGCAATTTCCTATTTCCCGTCTAATGATTACAGTTATCTGACCCTGGATCAGCGGCTGTGGTTAACTTCCCGCTGCCGCGCTCCTATTGTCAGGCACTCTGGAGGCAATTACATCTTTTCTCCACCGCTCAGCCTTTCTGACTCCCCTTTAATGGAGATCAATAGAGCATCTGTCAATGTGGCGTCTGGGCCGGACAGGCTTAACTGGAGTTATCTATGACTGGCACATACGTACACACACGCACACACACATGAACGTGCAGTCACAACACACACCAGCTGCCAGGCTATTCTGGAGACAGCATGGCTGAATTAGTAATCTCAAGTGGCTTGTTGTGATACGCCCGTCCACATACAAATGAGGTAACACGCGCTGCAGGTCAATAGGACATCGCTTTGGGCCGCTGACTCCATAGAGCGCTGATAGATTGGGAACACACTAGAATAGTCAAGGTGATGTCAACGCTACTCTTTGGATACGACATGCAAAGGAGAATTGAAACAAACTGGGACACACCCTGGCATCTGTTACTTTGAACTCCCGCAGGATGTACTGGGGCATGTTGTACTCAGCCATGGGGTCCACAACAAAGTACTGGTACCTGGCTGAGCGCTCAGCAGGCCAGTACTGGTGACACTTCTCCTGAAACATCACACACACAGAAGCCACTTTTATTATTATTTGATTTATTTATTATACTTTGCAGTTTGCATGATTGTGACAGCTGTCATCTCAGAATGATGCAAACTACAATCTCACAAACAAAAATGGTTCAGTTATCATCACTGAGCATGACTGTTGTTGCAAAGGCAGATTGTTTAGGTGCACCTAATGAAGTCGACTGTGCAGCAGGCTTTCATTATCTACAGTTTTGTGTGTACATAAACATAATACGTCCTCACCCGGCCCATCTCTCGCAGTTTAGTGAGCATGACCACGATAGTTGAGTTGTGCTCCCACAGCATCCTCCAGAAGTCCTCAGTGGTCTCTGCCAGTGGACCCTGGGTGGCGATGTAGCCTTTCTGCTGCCTACACAAAAAAAGAGACATACAGCGTTCATAAAAGATTTTAAATCTCCCTGAAAACTTATAATAACACAAGCACTGGACACAACATCGGGTTCATCTACACACTGGGTATCTGTGCGGCCCGCACCTTGGCTTTTTATTGGCCTGCGGAACATTGTGGAAATAAAATTTTAAAAAATGGGAGAAGAAGGTGAAATGTTGACTCGGTGAAACTGTTTAAGTTTGCGGATGACACCACCCTCATCGGGCTCATCTCAGACGGTGATGAGTCTGCTTACAGGAAGGAGGTGGACCGGCTGGTGTCGTGGTGCAGCTGCAACAACCTGGAGCTCAACGCTCAGAAGACAGTGGAGATGATCGGGGGGCGAACAGGCCGGATACTTGGTGACTCTTCCCACCCTGGACATGGACTATTTGAGCCACTCCCCTCTGGCAGAAGGTTACGGTCCATTCAGACCAGAACCTCTTGCCACAAGAACAGTTTCTTTCCTGCTGCTGTTGAATTCATGAACACTTTATAACATTTGCACTATGGTCACTTTATAACCAGTATTTTTGGCACCCTGCACTAAAAACACTCTCATGCCTTTACTTATCAGTGATTTCAACTTTTTACTCAGGTTCTATGTTTAGTTAGTTCTATGTATTTTATTACTCTATGTTTACTTAGAATTCTACGTTGCACTGAGTCGCCAAAGAAAGTTCCTTGTTCGAGAATTGTTCACTTACAATGGCAATAAAGTTTTTCTGATTCTGATTCTGATAACTGCATCACAAATTCTGCTGTTAAATACATAATGAGGTATTCATTTCACAACATATTGTTGTAGTTATACTGCATCTCCTGTAGTATGTTGGTTAGTTCATTCAACTAGAATACCTATTGTAAAGGTAGACTTTTTGATACAGCTCAGTATTACAGTGTGCAATATTTTGCGGCCATCGTGTATTTCTTGGTGGGCTAAAGAAGCAGAAAAGTGAAAATGTGTGTGAACAAGCCGTCTGCTTGCATGAATCATCTCCACCCTCCATTTTTGACATGGACAGTGCCATGCAGTGCAGTGAGCGAGGACGTGCACACGGTACGGTAACTGTAAAGCTGACGTGATGTGACAAGTGCAAGCACTGCAGTGGAAACCTTTCCCATCCATTCACTCATCAAGAGATCAGCAAGAGGACAAGCGGCCAGGTCCTATTAGTGTTTTCCTTCACGTAAACATACCTGTAACCATCAATGTAGCTGGCGTTTATGTAGTCAGACCCCTCTAGGCCCCTGATGGGCTGGAGACAGACGCGGGTGGTCTCGTAGGGCATGATGTTGACGAGCCGGTTCTTGAATTTGTTGCAGGGGAGGTTGGCTGTGACGAAGCGGGATGTGTGGGCTTTGGTGTTGGCCAGTCGCTGCATGAAAAAAGGAACACATCCATGAATTCAATTACGAATGGACCCAAATCACTCAAACAAGAGATTGGCACCCTCCAAGGCACTGGCTTTTGTACCGTCACAATGACTATTAGAACAAGCACTCTGGTAACCAAAGCAGGTGTTGAAATTGTACTAGAATTATTTAGGCCACACTGAAAAGATAACACTAAAAGTCGCAAAGATCCCAAATAAACATGTCATACTGTTATTACAATAAAAATGTAACATTGTAAAAATTAATTCACAATAGTAATTATTGAATGCCAACATTCAGACCATATGTTCTGACCATATGTTCACAACTGCTGTGCCTTTTTTATTGTTTGTTTCTGTGATTAGCACCATAATCCCTTTCACATGCATACTAATTTATACGGTGACAATAAAGGCTTTATAATTCATTGCATTTCACACAACCAACTAGTGTGCCGAGCAGGGGTGTGGCACTTCCCTCAGAGAATACAATACAGTTGGAGCCCCCACTCCGCCCTGAAAAACACTTTTTATGCTGCTTATTTTGTGGATGGCTTGCGGGACTCCAGAAGCAGCTGACAGGTACCGGCAGGCCAAGCGGCACGCGGCTTCAGCGGTGGTCGAGGCAAAAACTCGGGTGTGGGAGGAGTTCGGTGAGGCTATGGAGCACGACTTTCGGTCGGCCTCGAAGAGGTTCTGGCAAACCGTCCGACACCTTAGAAAGGGGAAGCAGCCCCCAGTTCACACTGTTTACAGTGCGGACGGGGGCTTGCTGACCTCGACTGTGGATATAGTTGGTCGGTGTAAGGAATACTTCGAGGCCCTTCTCAATCCCACTGACATGCCTTCCGTAGAGGAAGCAGAGTCTGAGGATACGTACGTGGACAGTTCTATCACCGTGGCTGGGGTAATTGGGGTAGTTAAATCACTCCCCAGTGGCAAGGCTCCGGGGGTAGACGAGTTCCGCTCGGAATTCCTCAAGGCTCTGGATGTTGGAGGACTGTGTTGGTTGACACGCCTCTACAACATTGCATGGAAATCAGGAGCAGTACCTCTGGACTGGCAGACCGGGGTGGTGGTCCCCATTTTTAAAAAGGGTGACCGGAGGGTGTGTTCCAACTATAGGGGGATCACAATCCTCAGCCTTCCTGGGAAAGTCTACTCCAGGGTGCTGGAGAGAAGGGCACAACCGTTAGTCGAACCTCGTTTACTGGAGCTGCAATGTGGTTTTCGTCCCGGTAGCGGAACACTGGACCAGCTCTACACCCTTGCAAGGGTACTCGAGGGTATGTGGGAGTT
This sequence comes from Oostethus manadensis, assembly GCA_024372805.1. Taxonomy (NCBI): domain Eukaryota; kingdom Metazoa; phylum Chordata; class Actinopteri; order Syngnathiformes; family Syngnathidae; genus Oostethus; species Oostethus manadensis. The sequence continues at coordinate 1,114,172 of QODF01000031.1, read as the reverse complement.
TGCCCAACCGGTCTACATGTGCTTTGTAGACTTGGAAAAAGCATTCGACCGTGTCCCTCGTGGTGTCCTGTGGGGGGAGCTTCGGGAGTACGGGATCGATGGCCCGCTTCTACGTGCCATACGGTCCTTGTACAATCGAAGCAGGAGCCTGGTTCGCATTGCCAGCAGTAAGCCGAGCTTGTTTCCGGTGAACGTTGGCCTCCGCCAAGGCTGCCCTTTGTCACTGATTCTGTTCATAATCTTCATGGACAGAATTTCTAGGCGCATTCAAGGCGTTGAGGGAGTCCAGCTTAGTGACCTTAGGATCTTGTCTCTGCTATTTGCAGACGATGTGGTCCTTATGGCTTCATCAGGCTGTGACCTTCAGCCTTTACTGGAGCAGTTTGCAGCTGAGTGTGAAGCTTCTGGGATGAGACTCAGCACCTCAGAATTAAAGGCCATTGTTCTCAGTCGGAAATGGGTGGACTGTACCCTCCGGGTTGGGAGTGAGGTCTTGCCTCAGGTGGAGGAGTTCAAGTATCTCGGGTTCTTGTTCACGAGTGAGGGAAGATTGGAGCGTGAGATAGACAGACGGATCGGTGGAGCATCTGCAGTAATGCGGTCACTGTACCGGACCGTCGTGGTGAAGAGAGAGCTGAGCCGGAAGGCAAAGCTCTCTGTTTACCGGTCGATCTACGTTCCCACCCTCACCTATGGTCATGAGTTATGGTGTCATGACCGAAAGAATGAGATCGCGGATACAAGCGACGGAAATGAGTTTCCTTCGTAGGGTGGTTGGACTCACCCTAAGAGATAGGGTGAGGAGCTCGGCCATCCGGGAGGAGCTCAGAGTAGAGCCGCTGCTCCTTCACATCGAAAGGAGCCAGTTGAGGTGGCTCGGGCATCTAGTCCGGATGCCTCCCGGGCGCCTCCCTGGTGAGGTGTTTCGGGCATGCCCAGTCGGGAGAAGGCCCCCGGGAAGACCTAGGACATGCTGGAGGGACTATGTCTTACAGCCGGCCTGGGAACGCCTTGGTGTCCTCCCGATGGAGCTGGAAGAGGTCGCTGGGGACCGGGAAGTCTGGACTTCCCTACTAAAGCTGCTGCGACCCGGACCCGGATAAGCGGTGGAAAATGGATGGATGGATTTTGTGGCATTTTCTGCTCACCCCACACTGCATTTACTCTCCCACTGTAGAAAGTAAAAATCATTTTGCATTTGAACACAGCTTAGCAGGTTTGAAAACATGTGTTTTCTTTATTTTTTCATGCTGCTGCACTTAACCTGAAGTCCTCTCCCTTCTACCAGGGAAGGCCCGCCTCACAATTATTATAATGTGTATCTCTTTCTGCCGGTGTACCTTAAACTCCAGCTCCATGCCAGTGACGTGCTCGCCGTTCTCCACCTTGGCCAGTTTCTGCATGTACGAATAGAGACTCCTCGCCGCCACCTCTGTGTTGCCGCAGGCCACGGCTTCCAGGAGTGCCTCGTGGATGAAGCTGTATTGGTCCTCGGTTTGCACCATGTAGTTCCTCTGCGAGCGCATCAGGGTGACGTGACCATAGATGTCGGCGGTGCGCTCATGGCGGATACGCTCCAACATGGCATCGATGACGATGAAGCAGCCTGTGCGGCCTACGCCAGCGCTGATGTGCAAGATGTATTTGTCAAGATGGATGGAACACACACACATACAAGGATCTTTTTACTACACTTTCTTGTGGGATTATTTGACTCTACCTGCAGTGGGCGATGATGGGGCCGGCGTCTGGGGGGTTGCAGGCCTTGACCCTGCGCAGGAAGTTGAGGAAGGGGGTTGGATACTCAGGAACGCCATGATCTGGCCAAGCAGTGAACTGGAACTGACGCACTTCTCGTCGTTCACTGCTGCCGCTCTGACATGACATGACAAGAAGGAGATGCTATCTTTCATGTTAAGCTTTTATTTGCACTGCATTATTGAATAATGAAAAGCAGCAAGACCTGGAGGAGGAAGTGGGGAGGTATATTATTTATTTAATTATTTTATTATGTTTGTATTTGCACGGTGGCTGAGTGGTTAGCACATTGGCCACACAGTCAGGAGATCTTGGAAAAACCTGGGTTCAAATCTCCGTTGGGCATCTCTGTGTGGAGTTTGCATGTTCTCCCCGTGCGTGTGTGGGTTTTCTCCGGGTACTCCGGTTTCCTCCCACATTCCAAAAACATGCATGTTAGGTTAATTGGTGACTCTAAATTGTCCATCGGTATGAATGTGAGTGTTTGTTTGTCTATATGTGCCCTGCGATTGACTGGCGACCAGTCCAGGGTGTACCCCGCCTCTCGCCCAAAGCCAGCTGGGATAGGCTCCAGCATCCCCGTGACCCTAATGAGGATAAGCGGTACAGAAAATGAATGAATGAATGAATGTTTGTATTTGATTAGGTATTTTATTACGGTGTTTTTTAGAGAATACAGATTAGCTACACTCAAATTATTGTGCAGTCGTCCATCGCCACATTGCGGTTAGAATTTTACGTCTTCAATCTCGCTTTTTCAAAAATATATGAATTAATAAATCATGATTTTTCGAGGTTGGATACAGGCTATGATTAGCCAATAAGTATAAATACTCAAGCAAAGTTTAGGTATTTTCATTTGAATTTTCAAGCATAAAAATGGCTAAATGAAGTACAATTCATATATATACTGTATGTAAAATACATACATAAGAAACGTTGATTATACTGTGTGTCGTATTCTACACCGGTCACTAGGTGTCAGTAAGGTTACACAAGCACCGGACTTGATCACCGGAAGAACAGTTTTTTCTTGCAACGTTGAATATTCTCACAACAGGCACATTAATCAAAACAGAATTATAATCACAATAATAACAAGAGCTACTGCCGCGGTCATAATCTACTCCAAGATAAAACCCAGCTCTTAACCCCAAACGTCACTTCCTGTCCTCCACACTCCCAGAACCTTTTTACTGGGACACATACGACAACACACACTACCAGTCTTATTTATATCTTAAATGGCTTCTTTTCTGTTCTGTATACCATTTTGGGTAATACGAATGTAAAAGTGACTTTCAGCGTGTTATTTCACGTCTAGAGTGCTCTAATAATGTTAAAACTTGTATTTAGAAGGTCATAAACTGGTTTTCTACGCTCTAATTACAAAAATATTTGATTTAGTAAAAATCATATTTTGTGGAAATTGAAACACGGTCGGGCCAGCAACCCCATCCATCCATCCATCCATCCATCCTTTTTCTTCCGCTTATCCGAGGTCTGGTCGCGGGGCAGCAGCCTATGCAGGGAAGCCCAGACGTCCCTCTCCTCGGCCACATCGTCCAGCTCTTCCCGGCAGATGCCGAGGTGTTCCCAGGCCAGCTGAAAGACATAGTCTCTCCAGCGTGTCCTAGGTCTTGCCCGAGGCCTCATACCGGTTGGACGTGCCCTGAACACCTCCCCCGGGGAGGCCTACGGGAGGCATCCTAACCAGATGCCCGAGCCACCTCATCTGGCTCCTCTCAATGTGGAGGAGCAGCGGTTCTACTCCGATTCTCTCACGTATGACAGTGCTTCTCACGCTATCTCTAAAGGGAGAGCCCAGCCACCCTGCGGAGAAAAATCATTTCGGCCGCGTGTACCCGCGATCTTGTCCTTTTGGTCACTACCCAAAGCTCATGACCATAGGTGAGGTTAGGAACGTATATCGACCGGTAAATTGAGAGCTTTGCCTTTCGGCTCAGCTCTCTCTTCATCCTGACAGACCGGTGCAGAATCTGCATAACTGCAGACGCTGCACCAATCCGCCTGTCCATCTCAGGTTCCATCCTTCCCCCGCTCGTGAGCAAGACCCCGGGGTATTTAAACTCCTCCACTTGAGGCAGGACCTCATCCCCGACCCGGAGATGGCACCCCACCCCTTTCCGGGCGAGAACCATGGACTCAGATTTGGAGGTGATGATTCTCATTCCAGCCGCTTCACACTCAGCTGCGAACCGGTCCAGTGAGAGTTGAAGGTCACAGCTTGATGAAGCCAGCAGGACCACGTCATCTGCAAAAAGCAGAGACCGAATCCTATGGCCACCAAACTAAAACCCCTCAATGCCCTGGCTGCGCCTAGAAATTCTGTCCATGATAGTAGTGAACAGAATCGGTGACAAAGAGCAGCCCTGGCGGAGTCCAACTCTCACTGGAAACGGGTCCGACCTATTGCCGGCAATGGGAACCAAACTCTGACACCGGTCATACAGGGAACGAACCGCTTGGATTAGGTGGTCCGATATCCCATATTCCCGGAGCACTCCCCACAGTATTCCCCATTGAACACGGTCTAATGCCTTCCCCATGTCCACAAAACACATGTAGACTGGTTGGGCAAACTCCCATGCACCCTCAAGGACCCTGCCGAGAGTATAGAGCTGGTCCACAGTTCCACGATCAGGACGAAAACCACACTGCTTCTCCTGAATCCGAGATTCGACTATCCGGCGGATCCTCCTCTCCAGAACCCCTGAATAGACCTTGCTGGGAAGGCTAAGGAGTGTGATCCCACGATAGTTAGAGCACACCCTCTGGTCCCCCTTCTTGAAAGCGGGACCGCCACCCCAATCTGCCAGTCCAGGGGCACCGACCCTAATGTCAACGCAATGCTGTGGAGTCGTGTCAACCAAGACACGCCCACAGCATCCAGAGCCTTAAGGAACTCCGGGTGGATCTCATCCACCCCCGGGGCCTTGCCACCAAGGAGCTCTTTGACCACCTTGGTAACCTCAGCCCCAGAGATAGGAGAACCCACCTCAGAGTCCCCGGGCACTGCTTCCATGTTTGCAGACGTGTCTGCAGGATTAAGGAGGTCTTCAAAGTATTCCCTCCACCGGTCCACAACATCTCGAGTCGAGGTCAGCAGCACACCGTCCCCACCATACACGGTGTTGACTGTGTACTGCTTCCCCCTCCTGAGACAGCAGATGGTGGACCAGAATCTCTTTGAAGCCATCCGGAAGTCGTTTTCCATGGCCTCTCTGAACTCCTCCCATGTCCGAGTTTTTTCCTCAGTGACTGCCAGAGCCGCAGACCGCTTGACCTTCCGGTACCTGTCAGCTGCCTCCAGAGAAGTCCAATTACGAGAAAAAAAGATGTAAGTGTTGGTAGGCCAAAAATATGAATATTGTATAGTTTTTTTAAACCTATACTAGTCTAACATGTCTAACATGAGACTTTATTCTCATATGTTTCTGATTATTTTCTCCAAAAAACATGATATTACATAACATTGGAACTTCATTCTTGAACTACATATTTTTCTTTTCAATGTGGCCCAGACAATGCTAATGTGCCTGCAAACACACACAAAACATCATGAACGCAGCTGTAGGTTTCCTGCTATGTAATCTACCTAGATGGCTGGGTATGGGATGGCACACATGTAACAACATTGTATTACATCATATAACAACTACATATGATGCTTCACACGTTTTTAAACGTGAAGACTTAAAAGCCACAGTTGGCCTAGTTTGTATGTTTGTAAGTAGGCCACAGAGACGCATGAGTGTGACGGCCTGAGATTAGCTTTGGCAAAATGCTCTGCTTCCAACACTGGTCAAATCTCATCACCCCAGAGAGGAACGCCAGCCTGCTTAGACGGGCCACAAAGTCCAAGCTAATATTATTATTCAGAATTTAGTTAAAAAAGAAATGCACAGTCATTTAAACTAAAACAGACATACTGGAGGTTATTTTATAATGTAGTAAATGTTGTGCAGCGGTATTGTGGAGTGTAGTAGTGACCGAAAGGACAAGATCGCAGGTACGAGCGGACAAAATTAATTTTCTCCGTAGTAGGCTGGCTGGGGTGTCCCTCAGAGGTGTGGTGGGAAGCTGTGACATTTGGGAGAAACTCAAAGTAGAACACTGACGCGTTGAAGGACATCAGAAACATAGCATTTTACTCGGCCACCACACAGATATGAGGCTCAGCTCAAATATGACATATATTTGGTTATGATTTTTATTTAAGTGCAATTTTTCCTAAAAGGGATGGGGAGTATCTCTGTGTGGAGTTTGCATGTTCTCCCCGTGCGTGCGTGGGTTTTCTCCGGGTACTCTTGTTTCCTTCCACATTCCAAAAACATGCATGTTAGGTTAATTGGCGGCTCTATATTGTCCATCGGTATGAATGTGAGTGTGAATGTTGGTTGTCTATATGTGCCCTGCGATAGACTGGCGACCAGTCCACGGTGTACCCCGCCTCTCGCCCAAAGTCAGCTGGGATAGGCTCCAGCATACCCGCGACCCTAATGAGGATTAGCGGCACAAAAAATGAATGAATGAATGAGATGGGGAGTCTATTTTATTTTCAATTCATTTTTTTGTTGGATTGATTTGTTTATAATGTTGTTTGACATTCCAGTTCCAATGTTAAAGTTTGTTGCTTTCTGATCTTATCTGCTATAATTACTATGCCATATAATTAATGAAAAAAAATGGCGATAATATCGATTACAACAAGGAGAGTGATCATCCAACAAAATGTGTTACTGTGACAGGCCTAACCCTGCTTCTATCATGTACTTTCAAAAAGCACCGTCATCACACACACAGCGGGAAAGCAAAGCAGGAAGAAAACACGTTTTCTCTTACATATTTGTCATTCTAAAACTGTCTGCATAGTGTTCACATTTTCTGAACCGAACCACACCAGAGTTTCACTTGCTTCTGCCGGCTTGATGCACACCAGGGTTCGGAATATCATGTTCAGACTTGACCAAACAAATGGGACTAAAAGAGCACCCACCCCAGAGTTGGTTTTACCCAACATGACAAGTTTGAACACAGCCTTTCTCTAAGAAGCTACTGGTGGACATGAGTGCTAGTTCAACAAATGGAAAAGTGCGTAGGCAGAGAAATTACCTTATGCAGGGAAAAGGTGCGGACACAGAATGTAGCCAGTTCCATGGTGTCCAGCAGGGTCAGCTGGATTGTCCCGTATGTGTCAGTGCCCCGACTCGGCCAGTACTGGTCACACTTTATCTACACACATCGACATTGTATTACATGCAGACGTCATCAATATCAACCTCCAAATGTTTTACCCTTGATTTCTCTTCCAAGCGTGTCATCATGACAACAGAGGCAGCCCGCTGCTCCCACACCATTCTCCAAAAATCTCCAAATGTCTCAGCCAGCGGCCCCTGGGTGGCGATGTAGGCGTTCTGCTTCCTATAACCGTCAATGTAATTGGCGTTGATGTAGTCACTTCCCAAGACACCTGCCAAACAAGACAATTGAGGAACTTGACAAAATGCATTGCGTACATTTGAAACAAACCCACGTGTGTGACAACCAAGACAACGTTCTAAACCACTGGTGCCTGGCACCTGCACCTCCTCTGACACTTATGTCACATATGTACATCACGCAAGTCAATCACGGTAGGTTTAAAAACATAGTTGCTATTTCAACAGTACTGTAATTATTGGATGCTTTTAGGTGTAACAACCATGACAAAACGAATGAGTCTGACATCACTGTTTGGAGGTTGCTGGTGGATGAGAACTAAACAAGCAAGCATTTGTCTGTGTGCATGCGTGAGCTCTACATCAGATCTCTCCTGCACTCCGACACGCTCACGTTCTTTGTCGCCCGCGTTTTTTCCTGAGCTATGTTTGCGATTTGATTTCGCTTTTAATCCATCGTACGACACCATGTGACTCTTCCATCTGTCTTTTATGTAACATCGTCTGTTCCCACCTATTTTGTTAGCTCACCTTCAATGGGCGCCAGGATAACTCTGGTGTGGTCGTATGCAATCACATTAGCGTAGCGGTTTTTGGGCTTGTTGACCTCCAGGTTGGAATGCTCCCAAGTGAATTGCTGACCAGGGTCAATGGACTGGGAAGAGGAAGCAAATTGCACATAATAACAGCCCATGCTGGCATGATTTGACGGCGGAGTTGTTGATGTGGAATGATAGTAAGTGGTAGACACTTTGTAAAATGCACTACTGAATAAATCATGGACATTTGTCTGGACACACAGATATTGTGTAAAATAGATGCACGGACAAGACGAGTGGTTAGCACGTTGGCCACACAGTCAGGAGATCTGGAAGACCTGAGTTCGAACCTCTGTTGGGCATCTCTGTGTGGCGTTTGCATGTTCTCCCCGTGTGTGTGTGGGTTTTCTTCGGGTACTCCGGTTTCCTCCCACATTCCAAAAACATGCATGTTAGGTTAATTAGCGACTCTACATTGTCCATAGGTGTGAATGTTTGTTGTCTTTATGTGCCCTGCGAATGACTGGCGACCAGGCCAGGGTGTACCCCGCCTCCCGCCCAAAGCCAGCTGGGATAGGCTCCAGCAAACCCGCGACCCTAATGAGGATAAGCGGTATAGAAAATGGATGGATGGACAGACAAGACCATTATTGTCTTGTCCACAATTTCACCAAGTCTAATATTTTATGTACATTTTCATGCAAGTAATTTAATCATTGTTGAATGTGTAATTGTCTGTGTTAGCAGTTGAAACATTTTGTTTTGCACTTGAACTGACACAATGATGGATGATCATTGGATGATCATTCCTAACTCAGAAGTACAGTTTTGAAATTAAATGTGTCTGTTGCAGCCTCACTTTCATCTGTGCATACATATATATTACAACCATATAAAAATAATCAATAGTAATTGTATATATTATATATTTATATAATTTATATAATACAAATCATTATCAATTCAATTCAACATGGCAGTTAAGATAATTGTATTGATGATACCGCCTGTCAGTCACTGAGTTGTAGGGCTGGGCAACTATTTAAAGAACTGAAAAAATAATTGACACCGACATTTAGCGCTTCTAATCAACGTAAAACTGCCATGTCGGTTATTTCGGTGGAGCCTGTTAATTTAAAACTAAAATGTGAGTTTAAAAAAAAGTATTTTATATAGGGATGCCAGTGGAGCATCCCTACTAAATACTGATTATACGACTTAACAGACATGATTTTTTAATGGTAATCATCTTTAAAATAACAATATGTAACAATTAATTTAAAATAACAAAGGAAATAATTATTATTTCATTGGTGGATATGTCATCAAAATGTATTGGCAACATGTTTTTTTTTTGCATTTGAATTAAAATGTTCATTTGAGTTTATTATACGCATTGTTGAAAACACCACCACCAACAACAACAATAATAATGATAATAATACATTGTTATTGAATGTTGATACATTTTTTTTTACGATGTATTAATGTGGAAGACTTCCTACCCAAGATCAAATATAAATTGGAGAGAGAAAATCCCACTCGGTAACCTCCTTGGCAGAGGTAACATTAATCATACAACGGATTAATAACAATAAAGTCCGTCTCACCTCGTACTCTTGGGAAAGTCGGAGGTTGTCGTTAGCTTTCAGCAACTCTATGTGCTCTGCCAGCTCGCTGATGGGAATTGGAGGATGGCTCATCATTCCTGGGTGACAGTGTGCAAGGGGGTCAGAGGTCACTTTGGCACCGCGGGTCACTCATATGTAAAGATGCGAGGATAACTGCACACACGCACAACATCACCTATGATTAAGGAAGATGCTGAGGCAGAAAATCAATGGTGATCCGTGAGCGCGGACGTTAGGCAAGTCCTGTTTGTTTTGAGATTGTTTTTCTTTGATAAATTGCTTTGCATGCTGTTAGAGGAGCAGCGGAGCCGACAAAACAAACACAGACAGAAGGCTAATTAGGAGGGTATGGACACGCGCGCATGAAGGAAGCAACCTCCCTGAGTCCTTTCTCTTCACAGTGGGCGCATACACAGCGCCAACGACACCCAGCAATAAATCTCTAGGTCTTCAATCTTGAAAGCATTTTATTCCAGCTAGGAAATGCAAACAATGACTGTCATGTCACTCATTTGCCTGCACTGATGTACCGCTGAAGCACCCACAAGTAATCAATGCACAAATGCATGCCCGGAATGACCTCAGACGTCATTGGGAGGAAAAAAAACCCTCATCTTTCCAGCGCGTTTCAAAGGCACAAAGGGAAGAAAGGAGGGTGCTTCAAGGCTGCTGTCACACAGGAGTAAAACATTCTTATGATGGAAGAGAGGCGCTGAAGAGATTTATTCTATAAGATTCACTTTGCATAAAAAAGGCTCAAAGCCTTCATTTTCAGATCTTCTCCATGGTGATGCGTCTCAACTCGACAAGGACATTGTGAAGCTACTGTATACACCTCAGACAGGGATATACTGTACTTGTGAGAAAACGGTTGATATCCACGTAAGCCTTATACCTTTTTTAGATGCCGCACTGGTGGTGCATAACCAGCAGTGTTGTTGGACCCGCAGTGAGCGCAATGGTAGCAATGTCGTTACTTAACAGCGGGGCCTCGCTTGGCTACATCCTTCTGAATGATGAGTCAACCGTCACTCATACACTTTTCACCTTTAAGCCTCATTCAAAATTCACTTTGCAAGGACAGATGAGGTAAAGTTCTCTCATTTCCGTCTGTGCTGAGGAGCTGTCATGTGGAATGCGGGTGGGTGGAAATTAGTTTTGGTTTTTTTTACACTCAGCTGACTCAGTCATGACGCTCTGACTGTATGACATGCATGGTGGCCGTGCTGACCTCGAGGGTATAGGCTCATTTGTTTGCTCATGAAGGGTACATTTAAACTGAAATCAGAAAGAAATGCAGCACATTGAGCTGGTGGTTAGCACTCACAAGCATGAGGATTCTGAGTATTGCACTCTTTTCAATGCCAGTGTCGATGTTGCCCAGAGCTGTGGTGGTATCTCAACAAGCTGAGGTCTTGTTTTTCTTTACGAGATAAACTAGATGAGACTGAATCATCAGCTCCTCTACTGGTTGCAGCCAAGTGGTACACCTCATTGAACCCCAGTTGCTCGGAAATGCAATTAATTAATAGAAGTGTTTGCAATCAAACCTACTGCCAGCATTATATCCCGGCTCTTCATGCTTTGAGTACATAAACTGATGCAACACATTCACACGCACTAATCGATTTTATTGCCAGCTAGTAATAGCAATTTGGGAAAGTTTAGCTACTAACCTTGGTTATCATTGAAGGTATATCCATCATAACCACACAAATGCTTCATTCGTCACTTCTCTAAGGCTGTTTTTTATGGAATCACGCTAAAGCCAAAATTAAAAGGAAATACACGTGGAAATGTAAAGAGAATCGATAATACAAAAATATACAAATATAGTCATATTGTAATTCTTATTGTCTTTGTTTTTTCCATTTCTTCATTGATTTTCCTGTTTTGTCTTTCCCTTATTCCTTTTACCGGGTGGCTCAAGCAAAGGCAATACAATGCCCCGCCCACCTGGTCCTTCTGCCAGCTTCAATATGGACTCCATCATGTAAGAAGTTTGCGCAAAGTATGTGCATGGCGGCGTGATTGTGATGTTTCATCCTGTCCGTGACCCGCTTCCGGTCACACAATGCTAAGAGCTACATAGCTACTCTATAGTCCCTGCAAGCAGGAATTGTGTGATCAGGTATTGACAAGTCACCTTTGTTGTGGGCGGGTCATTGTATTGGCATTGCTTTTACCCGCTAGCGTGAGCCATCCGGTAAATGCAACGAGGAAAGTCAAATGGAAAAGACAAAGATAAAACAGGAAAATCAACAAAAAAAAATTAAAAAAACAGTCAATAAAGAAAAAGCAAAAACAAAATGGGAAAAACAAAGACAAATAGAATATAGCTACATTTGTATATTTTTGTATTATTGATTCGATTTATATTTTCACATGTATTTCCGTTTAATATCGGCACTCCGGGGATTCTTGGGTACAAGCTTGGGTACAATTCTAAGCGTATGCAGCATACCTGGAGTCTGGAAGTTGATCCGTCTCATTTCCACTGGATCTGTAGGGTGATGGGCCATCATCTCTGCATTACTTAAAAGACTCTTCGTTCCAGGCTCTGATTCTTTACGCTTGCTGCTCAGACACACACCGGTTATGGAGAGCGCAATTAGCACACACAAAACATGCAGTAAGAAAATCTGCAGTCAGTGCTGGCAAGTCATTAGCATTAGTACCGGTGACTTCATCTACATGCAGTACATGAAGGCGTGCCTTTTTGCTGCCTATGTCCAATTACACAGGACGGTGTTGTGCGCTGTAATTGCTACAGCTTACAAGGTTACATGGCCACAAAGAGTTTGACATTGGCGTAGTCGTACCTGTCAGGTTTGCTGTTTCCAGGAAAACAGGCGAACATGAAAGAATAACGAAAGGAGAGGAAAGAAAGGAAATAGGCAGATTGTGAGCAAGAACATCAATGTTGCATTAGTATTCAAATGCTGGATTGGCACTTAGCAGCAGACTGAAGGTTCAGCACGCTTCATTTTAAGCAATGCTGTACGCAATAATATTGATGGAGCCATTTACAAAAATGTTTTTGTTGTGCCGAATTGTGGATGAGCGGTAAACTTGGTAGAAGATGAGAATGCATTTGATGCAAATCGAGACCTTTTTAAAAAAAAATTCTTTGACATTCCTGAGCCTCGAATAACCTTGGTAGAACTTGGTAGAAATGTCTGATAAGATACAGTATATACTGTATATGTATGCATATCTATATGTATATCTATATGCATATAGATATGCAAACTGCATATATATATATATATATAGATAGATAGATAGATAGATGAAAAATTCAAGCACTTAACAATTAATCAATTGATTCGTTATTTGTCTTTAAATATTATTTAAAAGGGAAATGGAAATTTCTGTCTGAATATTCTGAATTCCTCTTTCAATGACAGTGTCGTATTGAGCGTAATAATGCTAATTAAATTGTGCCACAGCTAACATCATTTGAGACAGCAAACAAGCTAAGACTGAATCAATATTGCCTCTTACGGTGGCAGCCAAATAATACACTCCATTATGCTTTAATCAACATCCACGCAATTAGCAAAATTCTTAACAATCAATTAATCAATTACAAAGTCCATCTCTACGGGTCATTGCTCATATTTTTATAGCGGATCTTTGTTGACAATTTCCACAATTTAAAATGCACCACTGTGCAAAAAAAGTGTTTTATGTCAAATAAAGGTCCTGTGGTTAGGTACTCTTGTGATTTATACGCTGATGAAAACAGTGACTAGTAACATACTCAATGGACAACTAAGTAACATATTTGGGTTGTCTTGAAGGTTTTTCCTGTTGGTCACTTTCAGGCAAGAGTTGAAACTGAGGAACTGAAAGTGCAGTGTGGTTGCAAGCGTGCCAAAGTACTATATAGACATGACTGCAAATTGTCCATAAATTCTCTACCCCCACTACTGGCACCTGTGCACAAACCGTGAGTGAGTGACAGCCGTTAAGGCCAACCCCCCTTTTTTGGGCCGATTGACAAATCTCATTCAGTTTAACCTGTAACTGTGAAGAATATACAGTAGACCTTTTTTTTGCACAATCTGTTCTTTGAAAGACGCTGGTGGTGTTATAATATTACTTAGGTGCCAAGGAGGCATGACAAGTTAGAATCGCGGTCCACAGTTTTCTTTCATCATTTTGCATATGTTTTAAACACATCAGAGAGACATCATTCACATTCCCGAAGCTTAAAATGCTCCTTTGAACTTTGAAAACACTTACAATGAACAGCCAAAGCCTCTTGGTTACAAATGTCTACAGTACAAGATGCTCATCTGTTCCACTCACTTCTTGTAGAGAAGGATAGCGATGACAATGCAGATGATAAAGACCACCGCCAGTACGGGTCCCACCACCCAGATGAGACCATCACCTGCATCCAGGGGCTGGGGGTCTGAATCTGGGGCAATCACCGGGTCTGTGTATGGGCTGGCCACGTACATCTTCTATGGATAGGGAAACAGAAGTACAGTCTGTAAAAAAAACAGCTAAAAAATCCTGTAATACAAATGGTTTAATGGTGCTTGATTTTTTCGTGCATAAAACATCTGTCTCTTTTATGCAAAAAAAAATGCTGGTTAAATGTGCAGTTATGTTAATTTATTTGGGGCATTTAGTCAATGCATACATAATGTATTGAAAGATTAAAGCAACAGAATCAAATGAAGTCATTTTACTAGCTTGAATGGACTTTTAGAGAGCAGCCTGAGGGTAAAATACACCCTACAAAAATAAAAGTCTTGGAGCAGAATATTTATGTCCTTTCCAATTCAATTGCCCACATCGAGCAGTTGTACACAAGGAGGCAACGTCTCTCTAGTCACCAATCAATCTTTATTAGTGCCGTTGATGGAAATGCATGAAGGTTATTGCCTCTTGCTCGCTACACCTTGACTGACGTGGATTTTATTGTTGGAGCTGTGAAGCCATATTGTTCTCAATGCAATGTGACAGCTTGCTGGGTGGTGGGAGGAAGGGAGGGCGTGGCCACCAGAAAGGTGAGAAAGGAGATGTGACATGCTGGTTATCATACCCCAGTTGTGGAGTTGAGTTCTGCCAGGATGAAGAAGACATATTCCTGCCCAGGCTCTAATGCTCGGTTCTCAAAGCCTCCGTAGTCCAGCTGGTCCCCCAAGGTGAAGAAGGCTGGTAGGGTGGCAGGTGTGAAGCGGGCTGTGATGTAGGCACGGCGCAGGTCCACCTGCTTCTGCTGGCGAGAGTCTCTCTGCTTTTGACTGATGTCTTTTAACAGCTGAGACACAGACCGGCAAGAGAGGAAGGGGGAAATGATGCATCTCAACAGTGATGACTAAGAATTGAGATAAATTCAGACTGAACTGAAAATGCATTCATTTCTGGTGTGTGGGTGTTTATGGACCTGGACCGCCCTTCAGATCAGTGGGCGATGTTATGGTTCTCACCTCCTCTAAGTCCATTTCATCTGGGCTCTTGAGGTGTCTGATGACGCCTCTTGCCCTCCTCAGTGGAACCACAACAACATAAACGTTCCTGAGGGAGCAGGAGAAAACAAAGTATATACTGTAGCATCATCTGTACTCCCACAACAGCATACACGCCTGGAACAACTTTTCTTTGCTTCCTTTCTAAGTTTGTATGCAGTATTTCTTTCTATGTCCCTCATTCTGTAGGAATGATTGAACTGTGAAATTCATGTTTGCAAGTAAACATTTATCTTAATTCTCTTTTTTATTCTGGTTGCTGTTTGTCTGTTCCTGTTCCTGTCAGTTCTTCAGTCGTGATGTCAATACCAAATACCAAAATACCCATGGCGAGATTTCTGATTGATTGTCATAAAACGATGTCAATATTTTGGACATATTAGAGGTAGATATGTTCGAGAGCAGTTGTGTCTGTATTGGCAGACACAACTGACACAATTGACATTTTACTTTTAAAATATCGCCAAGCTCTGCTGTTCAGAGGCACCGTGCAGTAAACCCCTGGTTTGACACTCAAATAACCTGGTGGACGTAGCTGTACATACTTAATTTTGGACTGGCCTATTGGCCTATTATGCTTGAGCTCAATAAACTCTGCTGGGAAATCATGCATCCACCAGAAAATCTAAGAACATTTTGTGGTTTTTGAGGTACGCTATGTTGCTGGTTTCCTACCACAGACTAGAAGATTAAGTGTACGTTAATGCAAACCCTGCATCCCTAATTTTAATCTTACTTGACAGGTGTTCGAGACTCCAGTGACGGCAGGATTATGGTGACTGTGGTCTCTGTGTCGCGAGTGTGGTCAATCTCAGGACGGCGTATGGTAATAGGCGGCGAGGTTTTGGCTGTGATGCGGTGGCGAAGACCGCCCATGTTGCCTTCCGGAGCTGTAATCTTGAAGTCATAGCTGGTGTCGGGCTGAAGGTTTGGAATGACCGCCTTCTTCAGGCGCGCATCCACCTCCATCTTCTGCCGGTTATACTCCACCTTGGAGGAAGCGGAACAGACAGCAAGGTCAGCGTCATCACACATGTTTTTAGGTCTACATGTCCACCATGCTTTGGAAATGTGCCATCTTGACTTTGCAAACAAGACCCAGCATACCATGATATGCACGCTCTTAAGGGTGTGCATTTTGGCAATTCAATGAATGTCACCCCACAAGCTCTCCATTGGATTAAGGTCCGGGGATTGCGCTGACCACCCCATAACATTCATTTTGTTGGTTTGGAACCAAGAGTTTGCTGGTTTACTAGTGTGTTTGGGGTCAGTGTCTTGTAGAAACACCCATACCAAGGGCACCTCCTCTTCAGCATATGGCAACATGACCTCTTCACGTATTTTGACATTTACAAACTGATCCATGATCCCTGGTATGTGATAAATATGCCCAACATCATAGTAGGAGAGACATGCATATATCATTGTCTCACAAACTGTCTGCGGCCCTTGGACCCAAAAAGAAAACAATGTTACTCTCATTAGTCCACAAAATGTTCCTACATTTGTCTTTAGGCTAGTTAATGTGTCCTTTGGCAAATTGTAACCTCTTCTTTTTTTAACAGAAGGACTTTGCGGGGCATTCTTGTAAATAGATTAACTTCACACAGACGTCTTCTAACTGTCACAGTACACAAAGGTAGGTCCGGAGTGTCTTTGATCATCCTGGAGCTGATCGTTGGCTGAGCCTTTGCCATTCTGGTTATTCTTTGATACATTTTGATAGTTGTCCTCTGTTTTCTGCCATGTGTCTCTGGTTTTGCGCTTTATTTTAAGGCATTGGAAATCATTTTCTCCATAAGTTTTCCCCTCTCTAATCATCATTTTAAACAAAGTGCGCTGTTCATCTGAACAATATCTTAAACAACCCATTATCCTCAAGCAGAAGAGAAATGTATGCTGGTTTCATCTTTAAATAGGGGCCCCCTGAGTCACACCTGTTTTTTCACAAAATGTATCACTGACTACTAATTAAATGCCACACTGCTATTTTTTAACAATATCCTTTTAACTAATGGCCCAATTGCACAGCCTGAATAGCGTGCATATCAAGAATGCTGGGTCTTGTTTGTTTTCTAAAAATCTACTGCACCCACCAGTAACATGTAGTAATAAAATAAAAATATACAAATAACAGTATTTAATCTGGTTAGTCACATTGGGCTGCTATTATTTTGAACACTACGGTATGACCAAAAACAGTATGTTGATTCATCATGCGATGGACTTACAGTAAAGCGATAAGGATTGCTGCTCTCTGGGAACTCCCACGTTAGAAGAACACTGGTTCTCGTGGCCAGATTGACTGAAAAATTTCTCGGCACGTCTGCACAACAATAAGAAAAGAGCAATCAGGGGTGTATTTTATTAAAAGCAACATCTCAGGTTTCCCACGCTGTGGACCTGTAAAGGAAAAAAAAGGTGTCAGTCAGGTGAGACATGGTGGTTAGGAGGATGGACAGGTGATGAGGAGAGTGGATTGCGACAGGAACAGAGAAGACAGACAGCGCAGCAGCAGGAATGTGACATGCCACATTCTCCCAGTGTAAGGTTGTGTTTGTTATACTTTTCAAGTCCGCACGTCAGCAAAGACTTTAGATGAAGTGGCAGTGGAGTTTATCAGATTGAACAAAAAACAAAAAAGGCTTACCGGCTGATAAATCACCAGGCCCTGTTTTCACTTCATTTTGACTGTCCACTTACCTTGTGGGTTAGATACTGTATATCGACGCCCTGTGTTGTCTTTTACCAGAGGGAATGTGAAAAGCAGTGCTCTTGAAGCAAACATCCATTAACATTCAGGCTCTTTCCACTGGTGAAGGGTAGGTGATGGAGGTAAGTGAGTGAGTGGAAGAGATTGAGGGGTTTGTTGCCTTCCTCTAGATGTGTTTTCAGCCTCTTTGAGGTACATGGCAAGGGAGAAGTGGGGCCAACCAGTAAGAACTGACCCGCACTTCATTTAGGAGTGAAATCCACAGCAAAGGGGGATGTAAGATTGAAGCAGTGCTTGGGTGAAGGGTGTTTCCCGAGCTCTGAGGGCCAACCCTACCTGTTTCAAAGGCCAGGGTTCGGCACACCAGAGGGGGGCTGAAGGGGCCAAGCCCCGCCTTGTTGCGAACTCTGAGTTGCACCTCGTAGGCTGTGCCGTGATTGAGGCCCAAGATTGTGTAGCTAGACTGGGTCGCTGACAGTGTGACCACATGCAGGGGAGCAGGGAGTTCTGGTACAGAAAAGGGGTCGGGAACATTTGAGGGTTTTGGCCGTGCAGCCTCCTTGTAAGCTATGTTGTACTCCGTGATGACGCCATTGCATTCCTCTTGGTCAGGGGGCAGCCAGGAGAACTGAAGGGAGCAGCAAGTGGCATTAACAAAGTCAGATATTTTGGGATATCCCGAGGGTGGAAAGACGGGCACTGTTATTTCTCGTTGCGCTACATCTCCAAAGCCGGCTCGGCTCTTTGCAGAGAGAACAAAAACATAGGAGGAGCCTGGGGAGAGGTTTGTGATGGTGAAGTTATTCTCATGAATTGGGAACTCTATTGTGGTTTCTAGGGTGGTATTCTTCAGGCCAAACTGGAGGCGGTAGCCATGAATTTCCAGCAGGAGCCTCAGGTCATCGGAGTCCAACTCTGAGCATTCCAGTGGAGGAGCCCATCGCAGCACCACTGATGGACCCAATCCCAAACGTACCCAGAGGCACGGGGAGGCAGGTACTGCAAACAACAATGTGGGCATCAGAAAATCTCTTTTAATAATCAATGAAACTTCAAAAGCAAGACATTAAAATGCATTTGGCCGCTGTGGCTGACAGTAAAATCCTCTTTACAGTACTGTACATTTGTTGCTAAGTGTAGAAGTGTTTAGTCAGCATATGCTTACCCATCCCTGAGGTCTGCACCAACTTGGCTTTGCTATGTGCTCCATCACCTTTAGTAGTGTATGCTGCCACCGACACTGAATACAAAGTCTCTGCTTTCAGGTCTCCCAAAACCATCTCCTGTGGAGGTTCAAACCACAACTTACTAAGTTTGTTCAGAATTTTGCATTTACTTTCTTTTTAGTTCTGTAGGTATGGTAATGTCAAACCTGATTGGATTGTGCTCAGAATGCTTTGAAAAACATGATACCCGACATGTAGCACAGATATCCGCAAGGTATATCTATATAAATATAATCTATATAAAATAAAATCTATATAAATTGAAAATTTTTTGTGGATAACGACCATGTCTTTAAACCCAACCCGTTTAGATTTTACACTTGTCAGTCCCTTCAAAAGGTGTGTAACAATTTTGTGGAGGTTCTGCGAAACACCCCAAAGTTACACTGGGTGCTTTGGAGAACCCATATGAGCTGTATGAAAAATTCCAATTCAATCAGATTTTTGTTGTGCAACTTTAATAACAGCACCACCATGTGGCACAGGTAGGAATGCATGTTTCTAACAGTTTTGTTCAGCAGTTCAGCAATAGAAGAGTAAATGCAGACATTGAAAAAAATCATTGACAGGACTGACAGGACTAGATGTGCGATCAGTAAGCAGAGGTCGGATTCTGATATGTGATAATTATGTCAGTGCTCCAGTTTTTGATACATTTATATGTTGTCGCTTTAAAGTTCAATTCAAGTTTCAGCAAAAATTCTAATACCGTACTTTAAAAACACAATTTCATGTGCAGTAAATTTACAAAGGTTGGAAATATCTCGGATCCTGTTACATTTTATTTCCTGGATCCAGAAGACATTATAAATCGGGATGAAACTTGATCTCCTTCCCTACTGTAGATGGCAGTCATTCATTTATTGATCTCATAGGTGATAAATGCTTAAGGCTTGGCGGAGGACCACTTTAGGGGAGTTGTATGACGTACTAAGTAGTAGTATTAATAGTGAATTCATTCACAAAGAGAAGAGTGAGAGATAAAGAGTGTGCACTCACATACTGAGTGGTATCATCCTCCTCCATCTTAACCCACGGCACAGACACAACAGGCAGACGGCCCAGTCAGAAGAGAAGAGAACACATTTAACCGTCACACAATTGATCTTTCTTCCTCACATGTTGACATTCTTCTGCGTTTACGTCACCTGAGCCTCATCCAGCAGGAGGTCTTTTATCCAAGGAAGGTTTCGGGATTCACTGCCCACAGCCCGGCTGTAGTGCACCTGGTAGCCACGGATCTGACCTTGCCGTAACCTTGGCAACACGGACCGCCAAGTGACCCAAATTGCAGAGGAATTGAAAGGCTGGACGTCCACGTGACGAGGGGCTGCGCCTGGAACTGCAGAGGCATAAATGCAAAGCTGGTTTATTTGGTGCGAGGCTTATTTATTAAGAATTATATGATCTCAGTGACATTCTACTTTTCATGCTAATCTACAAAACCCGAGGTTTTCAAAATGTGGCACATTAAGACGCGCCATTCCTCACAATTGGAGCTTCTCCTACTTCCCGAAAAAGTAGGTTCACTGTCGTGAGTGAAAAATCCCTTCATTTGGACTTTAAACCAGTGGTTCTCAATTACTCTCTGACATGATGCACCTAGGGGACAGAGATGTTTAAATGTCTGATTAAGAGGTGTTTGGAGGTGATGGAAATCACAATGCTAATCACTAGCACAGCTATGGGATTTAGTCATGCCTGTTGACTGGGGCGCACGGATGACGTCATATGACATTGATATGCAATTATATGCAATTTTCCATAGGATATGAGGGCGATATTCATTGGTATACATGCTTGTTACTAGATGAGTTCTTCCTCTTCAATTTCGTATGGGATTTATACTGAGTGTTGGACCACATCCTAAATTAAGTTCCAACTGAAGCCTTTCAAACTCATGGATGGGAGCGTCAGAACAAGATAAAAGGTATGTAGCGAACGTTAAGTTTGTACATGTTTGTGTTCTGGTTGAATGGGGGCTTGTCATTTGGGAGCCACTGTTGTTCTCGTGCATGTTCCATTTTTTTGTCGCAATGATAGGCGTGTTGATCAAACACCTCCTTGTAGCTTTAATAGTGTCTGTGCAAACGTTACAGTATATAATATACAATTCGCTCCTCAAAACGGACATCCAGTAACATACAACCCTAGGACAACCGACTATTAGAAATGCTCTTCTTTATTTTGATCAAGCTGCTGTGCCTCCCCTAGAGTATTCTGGTAACTCCCAAGAGAGGCCTGCATAATCCTTTGAAAACCCTTGTACTATAAAAATCCTGTAACAGTTTATTGGGGTGTTTCTAACTCTTACCATCCTCATCAGTTCTGCAGAGCACAGGCGTGCTGTTGGGTCCGATTCCTTCAGAGGTGGAGGCTGCCATGGTGATGTTGTACCAGCTCCATTTCTCCAGCCCCTCTACTAGTGTGTTTCCCTGATGGCCCGGGATAGGTAGCCCATTGACCTCCTGGCCCTGACCTCTTCCTCCTGACCCAGAAACTCTGCGGTACCTCAGCTCATAACCTGCCAAATCGCCATTCTGGCCCTCCAGTGGAGGCGGACTCCAACTAACTCTCAGAGAGGTGGAGCTGGCACTCTCGCAGGACACACCTTCGGGCGGGGCTGAGGGCTCTGATTTGACAGGGGGGTCAGGGAGGGCGGTCGGTAAAGTGTTTGAGAGCAGGAATGGAAAAGCAAGAGAGAGGAGCGACACAAGTAAAAGGACAAGGGGTAAGGATAAAAAAAAGGAAACAATAAGAGACGAAGGTAAACTGAAAGAGATGACACCAGGATAAGCATGAGAATAAAAGCACAGCAAGCATATGGTGTAAAAGCATAACACTTAATGAAATCAAGCAGAGACAAGAGTATCGACCACGTGCAGAAAATTTAAGGCAGAGATGTCAGGGCTTTGATTGTACAGCATGAGTGGGAACAAGAGAGTCCTATCTGACACATTCAAGTATCTGCCCACTCAGCTGTAAAGCCACTGCGCTGGTTGCCTCGGGGGACAATCTAGATGTGCACCAAACCTTGGCGATAACAAAGTGCACCCTGGGAAATGCATTTTGCTTCAGGAAATAGCTTGCTTATTTAGAGCTTGGCCTTCGCTGCACCCCTTCTGACACCTACTCCACCGTCTTTGGGACTTCTCTTTTTGGGAGGCAAAGAGTGAAAGGACACAGGTTAGANTTTTGCTTCAGGAAATAGCCTGCTTATTTAGAGCTTGGCCTTCGCTGCACCCCTTCTGACACCTACTCCACCGTCTTTGGGACTTCTCTTTTTGGGAGGCAAAGAGTGAAAGGACACAGGTTAGATTTACCAAGCACATTTGAAGCTTAAAAGACAGAAGTGTCACAGAAATATTTATCACATCACCAACGGCACAATTTATAGCTTTCTTCTTTTGTCATTTTTCTCCTCAGCGACACAAAGCCAATTTCAACACATACATTGGTAAATAAAAAAAATAAAATAATAAATTACTTATAAATAAATTTCAGTCCACAACAGTGATGTTTCAGTAAGTCTGTCTACATCAGGGGTGTCCAAAGTGTTTGACTTGGAGCTTGTTTTTTTTTTTTTACTGGGCCTCAACACACACACACACACACACACGCACACACACACGCACACACACACACAGACACACATAATATATATATAATTTGCTTAGTCACCTATAACACAAAATGTATATGTACATGTAAATGTTTTGGTCGGACAGGTTATACATTGACCTATATTGGATAGATTTAATGGTGTGCATCGAAGTGGGCCCCACATCCTTAATTTTTTCTTATAGCCCTTGGTGGAAAAGGTTTGGACACATCTGGTCTACATCAAACCCCAATTGGAGTCTGTCACGTACATACAGTACCAAACCAACAAACTCTTTTCGGCAATGAGAGACCTAAAGAAAGCCATAGTAATGTATTAAAAAAGTGAAATAAAATAATAAAACAAGAAAACCACTTTCCAAAAAAAGTACAAAGATGCCTTCGGTTTTTGTGTAGACAAAATGCTAACCTGGCTAAACTCAAAAGTTCGGCCTAAAAAGGTGCATTTAATGTAGAATGCTTGGTTATTGTGTTTGAGTGCGAAAAAGAGACAAGGGAGAGAATCCAAGTAAAAATCAAAAACAGACTGTGTGGCACTTACAACCATAGCAGGCCAAACCACAATCCTTTAATGCTCTCTTCCAGTGCCTGCTAGCCATTTTCTTGCAGACATCATCACCTTTTCAAAGATATGAAGACACTTATAGAGTGGGAAAATGTGAAAGGAGGATGAAAAGGAGGAAGAGACAAACATTAATCGATGCTCCGACTCCATCTGTCCTGACGTTTTTGGCTGTGTAAGAAAAACAAGAGGGAGAGCGCAATAGGGAGACAGCCACAGTAAAAGGCAGATGGATGAATGAGAGTGGGCCTCGGACACATGGCTTGATAGAGGAGATCAATGGCCAAATGTAAACATGGCTGCCAGCTTGTACCAGGTCAGTGTCCATCTACTGTGAGTTATTTATACAAGTGTTTGCATGGCATTTGTGTGCACACTGAAACTCAATACATCTGCATCGTGTGTCATCCTATGAACCCAAGTAAATGAAGACCTACTGGCTTGTGATGTCCTCTGCACCAGTTCATTGGTGAAGGCGCCGATGCCTTTGTTTGAGATGGCGGCCAGAGAAAAGGAGTAGTCTGTATTGGCTTTCAGACCCTCCACAGTATAGGAGTTTCGTGGGCCAAAGGTCAGCTTTTCCTACAAACGTAAGAGTGTGTTACCACCAGAGAAAGCAATACTATTAAATATCTTGGGTAGTCTCAATGGCGTAAGTGTCCGTACCAAACTGCCAAACTTGACAGGTTTATAAAGGAGCTCGTAGTTGATGATGCCCTCCTTGGTGTATGCAGGCTCCCAGGTTAGTTCAATGCTGGTGTCTGTCACTCTCCCGATTTTGAACTTGCCTGGTTGTCCTGGAACTGGAGACGGACATAGGACACAACCAGTTAGGTTTCAATATTATTTGTGTGTAAATCTCCCATACAATCATGTGATACCTGCACAGTCCAATGCAGAGGTCTCCAACATTTTTCTTGTGAGAGCTACTTGTACAAAATGAAAATGGCCAAAAGCTAGTCATTTTTGTAACATTTATTTTTATAACATAGTGTCAGCTGGGATAGGCTCCAGCATACCCGCAACCCTAATGAGGATAAGCGGCATAGAAAATGGATGGATAGTGTATTTCAGCTCCAACAAAGCAAAGGCTTGCGGGCGCCTCACGTGGTCATGGGGGGGTCGTGGGTGAGCCCGGTCTAGATCTAATACCAGAAATGATATAAAAAAGTTGCAGTTGCAAAGATAATAATGCACCTTTTGATGATTGTTACAGCAAGAGAAAGAAGCAAAGAAAACATAAAATCGAAAAGATGGAACAGAATGCACGAATGAACGATGTGATCCTCACAGGACTCCAAAATACACGTCAAATTACAGAGCAGTCCGGAACAGACATGGATGTCAACAAGTCACTTTCCCAAAATCAAAGGATGGGGTTGTAGATATCAACAAGCTACTCGCATCTCTCGGTATAGCAGAAACAACACCAAACTCGTTATTATCGTTAAGTTCACCAACAGGGAATTTAAAACCACACTGACGAAACAGGGAAAGAAGCTGAAAGCTACAAGAGTTTACATGATTGAGCATATGACAAAATGCAATGCTGACATCGCCAAGAAAACACGAGACTCGAGGAAGCAGAGAAAGATACATAGTACTTGGAGCACCAACGGCAAAATTTACATCAAGCTAAATGGAGGACCAGCACAGGCAAGAGTGCTTGTGACAATGCTTGAAGGAAAATGGAGGATACAACCCACAAAAAAGAACCATGAAGTTGGAAGGATTACATTCCACATTTGACATCACGTCGCAATGAGGCTGGCGGAATTATGGGGGGCACTAGACAGAACACTAACAATAACAACAACAATACAAAAATGACAGCACAGCAAATAGCACACCAACATCACTTAATTTATTATAGCAACACACAGACATCTTATTTATGTCCTAAATGCCTTATTTACTTTATTGGGTAATACAAACATAAAGGTGACTATAGGGTGTTTTTTTTATGCCCAGAGGGCTCTAATAATGTGAAAAAATATAGTTAGAAGGTCATAAACATGTTTACTATGCTATAACTACAAAAATAAGGCATCACTGGGGCAAATACTAAGCAATGCAACGGACTTGCTGTGGCAACCTCTAACAGAGAAAAGCCAAAACTGGTGGGTCATACATATCAGTATACCTAGAGACAGTACAATCTTTCTTGTGTGTATATTAGTCCATTTTTGTTGACATACTTCATATAATAAGCTTTATAATTTTTGCACATTGAGTATTTAGTTTTTAAGCATTCTATTTTTAATTTATCAATGTACCTATTTCACTGTTTTATTGTGTTAAGAACCCAGTAATTAAGGCCAAGAAAAATTGTAAATACTGCATTTACATTGATTAATGTCTAAGAATCATACCAGCAAACATTGTTGCTTCCAACATGTATTATTCATGTTAAATATAAAGCTGTCTTTAATCCTTTATGAAACCTTTTTGCTTAATTCTAGCTGATTCATGTCACCATGAAGCATTATCTTAATGTTATAATATTTTTACATAACACATACTTCTTGCACATAATACTGAATTTCCAGGTACATGAATAGGCAAGAATTTAAACTTGTAATGCCATCACAAATTTGTAAGTATTCATCTTTTAATGTCTGGTGCCACATAAAAATGACAGGTTTTGTGAGAGGTGTCGCCATGACATGAGTAGCTCCTACGTAAAAACTTTTTGTCCCCTGTTAATCCCTGCCTTCTTCTCATGGCTAATTCTCTGCAAAGTTCTGTGGCAGTGTGTGAACGTTACACATTTTGAAAGATGCAAATGCGATGACAGGTCACGCTCAGTACTGCGCAGCAGCCTGCTCGCACTTGACACCTGAATAAGCTGCATGGTCGTTTTGCATGGTGACACCGCATTAGGGGCAGGAGGTGTGTGACGGGTAAAGTGCCCTATCATTATTTATACTTATACAGTATAAAGATTTTATATTCGATACAGAGCAGCGATTCAATTATTTATTTGTATAAACAAACTTGCCCTATCATCCTTTTAGTACTCTTTTTTTAAATAAACCGCCTGACTTTGTGTTCATGCTGACTCTTCCTTTCAGCTTTCACATCACGATTTTACTGTCCAAGGATACCAAGATTTTTTTTTAAATGCCCCATACTGTGTACGACAGCACAAGAGAGAGAATGCATCTTGGAAACTCTGACAATCCTTTGCCTTTATCTATTCCAGTAAAAACTGAAATTGTCATCTTCATGATGGACAATTCTCATTTTTTCCAATTTCCAACCCTTGAGTGCTTAATCAAATGATCTATCAAAAAGTGGCAGCTCAAAAAATCTGGAGACATAGAGTTGAACTGTGCAGGGAGATGTCAGTAAAATATGGAATTTTATAGGTTAGTAATTCAAACAGCCTTATCGGTGTAACTGTCATATGCTCTTTTTTCATTGGCCTATGGGGCACTTATTCTTGAGTGAATTCTGCCTAGCAACAAGTGGCTAGACAACAGCTGTGATGTTTTCAATAATTGATAACTGATTTTTGTTCACTGCAGTTTTTTTACATTTTTTTCATAGAAACAAGCCACTGCCTCTTTCATAAACACAAATTCTAACTTGCTTCTTCTACTCAACTCAACAGATGGAAATCTGTGCTTTGTTGTTTGACACACACGAGGTGGATGTGGTTATGCTTAAACAATACTGACCTCCTGGCATGACTTTAACATGGACTGGGTCAGAGAAGGGCCCGTCTCCAACTGAGGTGAAGGCCAGGACTTGAATGGTGTATGTCTCGGAGGTCACCAGGCTTTGTATAGTGGTGATCACACTGTCCTGGACATTATGGATCTTCCATTCATTCATCGGACGGGACGGGTCCATGGTGTAGTACACACGATAGCCCTTTACCTGCAACATAGAGAGATTGACGGATAGCATGTTGAGTTTTTAAGGTCATCCTCGACTGAGCTGTGATCCAGTAAGTGGTCACCGACTTAATCCCACTGTCTTGCATGCATGGTAATCCATAATACCGTCATTCAGCATACAAACGACTAGTATTTATCACAGGCAAGGTCGTCGTCCATGAAATATGGTGTTACTTCAGTCCAGATGGTCATATGGATTTATTGGTTCACACTTAGTTAAAGGTCAGTGTCATAAGGTGATGTCCTCCCAATACTTCTAATACAAACTGAGTGCGTTCTCACTATGTTACCATACTAAAAATGTTTTTTGTCCTCATGTACGACCTTGGCTAATCCTCGTATGCATTAAATGCACTTCTGTGGATATTCTAGGTGGCTGGTCATAGGCTCGAAAAAGAAATAGGGCAGCAGAGGGAGTGCTCTCAATTTAGAGCCGAAAGTGCAATCACCCTCTCTTTCTTTCGAGAGCGGGACGGCACTGATGGTGTTAGAAGGGGTAAGAAGGGGGGAGCACAATCCCTCTAAAGGCCATGAACCTGCACACTGCAAAACAGCTCCCAGTGGGGAATTTTATGAAGGCTTTAATGTTTTAATCTCCTTAACGTCTCTGTGCAAATCTAAACCTTGTTAGTCTGTTGTCAGTAAAAGCAAATGTAATTTCAAATGGGGATAACTCTTTTTTTTTCTGTGTTAGTAGTCACTACCAATACTTCTACTGTTAATATCACGCGAAAGTAATTGAAATTTTAAAGCAATCACTTTAATGTTTCCCCATGAGCAGTGGGACGTGTGGAATTAAGACGATTAAGTTCGATGTAAAACAATAAAATAACTTAATAATTACTTATAATTGATAAGTCTTAATTCAATATAACAGACAATTTGGCCTTCCCAACACAACATGTACTCTCATTTTTTCTCATAGGGCAGACTTGCATTCATTTACTACATAATCTGAATAACATCCATCCATCCATTTTCTTCCGCTTATCCGAGGTCGGGTCGCGGGGGCAGCAACCTAAGCAGGAAAGCCCAGAGGTCCCTCTCCCCGGCCACTTTGTCTAGCTCTTACCAGCGAATGCCGAGGCGTTTCCAGTCCAGCTGAGAGACATAGTCTCTCCAACGTGTCCTGGGTCTTCCCTGAGGCCTCCTACCGGTTGGACGTGCCCTGAACACCTCCCCAGGAAGGCGTTCGTGAGGCATTCTAGCCAGATGCCCGAGCCATCTCATCTGACTCCTCTCAATGCAGAGGAGCAGCGGTTCTACTCCGAGTCTCTCCCGGATGACAGTGCTTCTCAGCCTATCTCTAAGGGAGAGCCCAGCCACCCTGCGGAGAAAACTCATTTCGGCCGCCTGTACCCGCGATCTTGTCCTTTCGATCACTACCCCAAGCTCATGACCATAGGTGAGGGTAGGAACATAGATCGACCGGTAAATCGAGAGCTTTGCCTTTTGGCTCAGCTCAATTTTCACCACGACAGATCGGTGTAGTCCCCATCACTGCAGACGCCGCACCAATCCGCCTGTCCATCTCGCGTTCCATCCTTCCATCACTCGTGAACAAGACCCCGAGGTACTTAAACTTCTCCACTTGAGGCAGGCCCTCATCCCCGTAGAAATTTTCCACCTATTGCAACCATGACTTTATGTCGTAGCCCACCTGCCCATTTGGCTCCTCTGGTTCCTCCCAGCGCACCATCACTGTGTTTTGTGAAATAATGTGGGCCTGGACATTTCGGGGCGGGCTGGCCGGGGCCTGCTCTCCCGTTCGGGCCTCCACACGTACAGAGGGTGGTCCCTGACCGATGCTGTTGAAGGCTGACACTCTGATTTCATACTCTGTGTTGGGGTACAGCCCACCGATGCTATAGCGTGTGGTGGTGATGCTGTCCACTGTCTCATATTTGCTGTCCGGACCTTTGGCTCGGTACTGGATGATGTAGTAGGAGACCGGGTCGGGGTTACCAGAGTCCCAGGTGATGGTTACACTGGTGGCTGTGGTCTCTGTGACAATGGGCGTGCCAGGAGGTTTTGGCAAAGCTAGGAGGAAATCAAGATAGATTAGGATTGCTTGTTGAAGCGATGCAGTCCAGTCATGAAGGGGCCAGTATAGTCTCTTACTCTTGACTAAGACCTGAGCCGTGGCCTCGATGATGCCCAGGCTACTCATGGCCACACATGTGTAGTTGGCAGACTCCCGCACGCCATTGAGCTCCAGTACATTCCGGCCGATCGGCATCTCGTCTTCAGGGGTCAGGTCCTCGCTGCCCACCATCCACTTGACATACGGCATCGGGGAGCCCACCGCCACACAGGTGATGTTGACGCTGCCTCCCGGCATGATTTCGTGGTTGGAAGGAAGGATGGAGAAACGAGGGGGGACGCGGCGCACTGGTAAAGAAGGAGAGTTGGGGTAGAGAGGAGAGGGCAGGAGGTTGAGGAAGGGTGGGGATAAGAAAGGCGGAGAGAGAGAGGAGGTCGGGTGAGGGAGAGAGAAATCAGACAGAGAGAGGCAGAGAGCAAGATGGAGAGAGAGTGAAGAGAATAGAAGTAACAGGAAGGGGGAAAATGAACTTTAGGGTTTTTGTTGTTTTCCTTTTTTTACAGAAATTGCAAAGGGATATTTCAACGTTTAGTCCCAATTGGTACTGATGATTCCAACAAAAAGACACACATCTTGTTGAGCTCACCCTATCAAGAGTGAGCTGCCTAGACAAACAATAACAAAGTGACAAACTCTTGAGTAACGCTTAACCAGGGCATGAGGTCTACAGTCAGTGTCTCTTTTTGGAAATTTGAAATTTACATTTTTCTGTCATGATACAAGCCTGACGATGATCCTAATGTGATGTAACTCAGAGCCTCTGGGATGGCTCAAGGGGATGGCTGCACTTAACTTTTAGTTTTTTATGACTTTATTGATGTGCTGGTGTCCGATATACAGTAGTACATCAAATACACAATACGGACAAAAGTCTGGGGACGCCTTGCCTTCTACAGAAAGTGACAATTTAGAAAAATAGGAAGCTGGCCCTGTTTTTGCGGCCGCAACTGCAAAAACATGACATGCCCATTCACCCAGATGGGGTCACTGATGTTGGACTTGAGAGAGGGCCTGGGTCAGGATCTCAAGGAACCAGAACTGGAAGATGGAAGATCTTCCACACCAACTTCAACCAAGCACGTCTTTGTCAACCCAGCCTTGTGCACTGAGGGGCAGTCATGAGGGAACAATAAAGGGCCTTCCCCAAACTATATCATAGCATAGAAT
Organism: Oostethus manadensis; assembly: GCA_024372805.1. Taxonomy (NCBI): domain Eukaryota; kingdom Metazoa; phylum Chordata; class Actinopteri; order Syngnathiformes; family Syngnathidae; genus Oostethus; species Oostethus manadensis. Next base: position 1,083,992 of record QODF01000031.1, on the reverse strand, counting down.
TGTCCAGAATGGCATGGTGAGATAAAGATTCAAGACTCAAGGGGGACCCCGACCTTAATACCTTAATAGATGAATTAGCCAATTAAGTCTAAGATATTTTGCCCAAAAGTGTAAACCCAATGCTGCTGGATACAGAGAGACTGACCTCATCACGTAGGTCATTATGCATGCCTGGGCGACTCAAGAGGCATAAAATGGTGGACAAACACAAAGAAGAGAATGTGGAAGAGGGAGAGAAGACAGCGAGGAAGTGAGAGCGAGCGGCTCTGCTTCGCTTCCGCGCAATGACGAGGCAATGTAAGCACAGCCACATTGCAACAACAAGAAACTGTACAGTACACAAACTCTCAAACGGATCAGTCAAATGAATGTGGACAGGAGAAGGTTCTAAAAAAGGTGCTGTGGCAGTTACAGAGTGATCATCGGACACGTCAAGGAAAGAACAAGACAGCATGAGAGAGGCAGAACAGAGAGAGAAGAAGAACGAGTGCGAGCAAAAAAGTGAGGTAGTATGTGCATGTTTATAAGTTAATAAACTTATGTACATGTGTCTGTCGCTCCTACACATCAGGGTGCGGACAGAATGCGGAGGGAGAGGAGAAAAAAGAGGGAGGGTAAGGAGGGGGTAGAGAGATAAAGACAGGGTTAGAAAAAGTTTTTTGGGGGACGGAGGGAAAAGGGGGGAAAGAGAACAGTAGCGAGAAAGAAGAAAAAACATGAATCTATTTTGAAACACAGCTATACCAGAGTCAGGCCCATTCAGAAAGCAGGTGCCGAGTAAGAACAAATAAAAAAGCAGAAGAACAGAACGTATGCTGAAGAAAGAAAAAGAAAGAAGAGGGTCACAACACTGAAAAAGACAGAGAGATCAATGAAGGGACATTATAGAATGGCGGCGAATGAAAGGGGGAAAAAAACTGTCACGTAAGCAACTTAAGATTTTTAGTTTAAAAAAAAACAACACAATGATTCGTGACCTGTTTTCTGCAGCTGCTAGTAAAATATACATTTTATTTTGAAACTCAAGAGAATAAAGAAAATTGGCCAAGTCACACGATGACCTCCATCGCTTAATGAGTGACATCATTACTTGGAATCTTCATAGGCCACATCCCTTCTACTCAAAGAATCTAGAGACAGTTGAATACAAGTTAACATTTGTGCATTTAAAGGGGGGAAACATGATGACTCCACATTCATAAAATGCAACACATTTTGGAGTACATGAGCACAATAAAGCTTGGATAGCCAAGTTGAAGACAAGGAGGAGACAGAGACAAAGATCTGTTAAAAACAGACATGATTAGGCAAGCGTCTCATCTCACAAGAGCATGCTGGACACGCACACACGCACACGCACACGCACACACACAGATGCACACAGAGAGACTGTATTCAGCATAAACACAAGTGCAATGCAGCTGCATCTTACGTCTATCAATAGTCACTGATAACACTTGCATTGGCAATAACATGATGATGTCATCCGGAAAGGAGTGAGGAGCCCACTGCGGAGACTTCGGTGCTATAAAGTGAGCTTATTACATGGGATAATCCTTCGCTTTCTCACAGAGCTGCTTGCCTAAAAGTAATAGAGGCAGGGCCGCAGGATTCCTCGCCATTATCCTGAGTTTGTGAGAGTCGTGAGGTTTCATCTTTATTAGTGCAGCCAACCTCAGTCCCCGTCCTCTATGCGGGGATTCTAGAGGCCATGGCTGGTTGGCTGGCTGGCTGGCTGGAGGAGACCTTGGCACAGCCAGAGGGATTACGACTCTATCTGTACAACTTCTACACTAGAGTACATAGAGTCATTCAGGACGGTCACCAGGCTGACATTTACATTGCAGCGCCATCCCATCTGGCTCGAGGACATAGCTTTCATTTGTCACTGTGTTAGGGCGAGACATATCCCCTCAATGCCTGAGAATGGGAATGAATAGAATTGATTCGAAATGTCAATGGAAGCATGTCAGAGTGTTTGGTGGAGATAGCCACAGCTGAGACAAATGTTATGAGCTTGGGCAGAATTACACACATTTGGGCTTTTTTGGGACATTGGAGGCAGACTGTGACCTGAGATCACCATATTGTTTGTCTCTTCTAAGTTGTTAGCATGTTGGCCATGAAACACAACACTTTGTCCTTAGCGTACAAATTAGTATGTACATCAAGGTGTTACCCAATGGCAAACAGTATCAGGCAGGTTTATTTGAAGGAGGCATCTATTGGAGAGGAGGTACACGTGCAAGTGTGGATGTAAGGATGCACCTGTGCAGACAATGTGGAGATCTAACCCTGGAAAGTTGCAAGCAAGCCATGAGGTATGTTTGAGGCATTTTATAAAAGTCTAGAAAAGTATAGAAATAAAGCCTAAATACTTTTATTTGCTACTTGAGAGCACTACAGAATGACAGGGAAATAAAGAGTGATTCATGTTGTGGTACCAAATAATTTAAAGATATTTACTGCTTTTATGTTTGTTTTGGTCAGTAAAACAGTACCTGTATAGTATATTTTCCTTTCAATATATCTGATTTTCTTATTTGTTCCAGTGACTGAACTTTCATCATTATGCTGGTATGTTGTATTTCTTTCAACTCAAGTTAAAAGGTTAAACTGGGTGCAAAATTCTTACATATTTCTGGGATATATATACAGAGCTGGCCCTGCCCAAGATTTAATATGGCGCGCCCCCCTACTACATCTGCTGACAAAAGAAACTGAATGGCGTTATTTTTACCATTGTCTTTCATTTATAAGATAACATGGCAACCAATTTACTTGGTAACAAATTACATATAAATACCAGAAGAATCTGAACTACAGTATAAATTCCCTTACCCTAAAATAAAAATCCTGTACATAAGTGACTAAATTATAATAATAGTAAGTTATAAACACATTAAACAACTTAAATAACTAGTTTGCAGCAAATAACTAAATATAAGCTACATTTACACTACGTAATAATAAATCTATACAGAAACTAGACAAAAATAAAATATCTACATACAAAACTATGTACAAAAATGGTAGGACACAGGGACCAATATTTGTCATAATTTGTAGTAGTAGTAATAATAATAATAACAACAATAATAATACTAGGCCATTACTTAATTTTGGATCAATGTGAGCTTTTTTTATTTTAGGATATAACAGTACTAAGTTTTAATACAATTGTATTAAAGGTAGTTCCAATGTTTTGGCGCCCCGTGAAGGCCATCGCGTCAGCGTACGTCTATATCTGTGGTGTCCACAGTGCAGGCCGAGGTCCATTTACACTAGCAGCTGTTTTTTTATTGGCTCGCGGCACATTGTAGAAATAAAACAAAAACAAAAAAAGAACAGCAAAAATGGGGAAAATAGAGCAAATGGCATAATTTAAAGAGAAGAGGCTGAAATGTTGATACTAATGAAAACTAGTTAGCGGACAAAAAGGGTGGAATAAAAATAATAATAATAATAATAAATAGATGAAAAGTGGTGCAGAATACTATATGTGTGAATGCTCAAGCATTCACACAAAAATGTTCTTTAGATATATACAAAGGAAGTTTTCCTTGCTTTTATTTTTATTTTTTGGTGGAAGAAGTCTGGACATCTCTGGCCTATATTGCCCAATGGGCCAGCTGGCGCTTTGTGTATTACTACAGTATCAGTCACATTCCACCGGCCAAAATTTCTTGTGTCTTTCAAAATAATGACATGAGCCTTCAGTCTAGCTGAATAAGCCCATGCAAAAGATTGACCAGCCCGGAGGATAATATCTTCGGCTAAACGCTTGTTAAATGCATCTGGAATGGAGCAAGTTATAGCACCAGCACTACCCAATCTAAATGCAGCACAAAGCTCTGAGCAGCTGCAGCAGCATTGTTGGATGATGAGTCATCACTGCAAGACGGCTGCCATTTAATAATCTGATATTGCTAATTAACAGGACTAAAGATGGCAACATGAAAAATAATGCAAGGGTGTACGCTGTCTCTGTCGCTGTGGAGCTGAAAATGAAAATGTTTCATTCCATGTTAAGGCGTGGATCCAACACAAGTGCAGCTTGGTTCAAACCAAACGAGTGCAAGGTTCCCACTGGATGCAACAAGTGCAACACTTCAACAGATGCAATGTCATGGTGATGCAAAGACACAAAAGGGCAGAGGAGAGGGCAAACAAGACAAGACACGTTTAATGGGAGAGCACAGTGGTAGCAGGAGCAAAGCGCGCCATGCTCTCGACGTGCAAGTGGTGCTCATTTCTCTTTCCCTCTCGTTCCTTTCATGCAAACATCACGTTCTTTTCAACCATCCAATTCTTGAGTCTCCATGACAACAGGGCCATACCATGCAAGAAGGGGAAAAAACATTGATTGCAGGGAGCTGAAGGCAATAGCAAGGGTTCTGCGTACAAGGCCTCACAGTGCAGTCAATGCATTCAGCTGCGTAGGCACAGCGGCTTTAGAGAAATTAACTTCATCTGGGAGATGGTTTTAACGTCTAAATACAGTGGCATGTAGGGCTTTTCTTTCTTTCTTTCTTTCTTTGCTGTTTCCCTCCGTTTCAATAAGTGAAGCTTTCTGAAACAAAGGAGTAACAAAAGAAAAGAGAGAGCACACCAACCTTCTCGAAGCTCTGGGGGATGGAAGGGGGTTGATGCGGAACACAATGACGTGAGGAGAGAGAACGAGGAAACACAGAGAGAATAAAAACAGCCAGCGCAAAGCCACACACCACGCTCTCCCTCACACACACACACACACACACACGCGCGCGCAGACACACACACACAATCTAGAGGCTAGTATCATCATTAGTTGAACAGGGATCATGTGGAAGCACAATTGTGCCGTTCATGTAAAATTTGAAATATCCAAAATGCAATTTTAATCTGTTAAATCAAAATTCTTGGCTTTAACAGGTCATATAGCCTCAGGTATGGAAACTACAGTTAGATGCAAAAGTATTTGGACACTGCCAGACTTTTGTCAGTCAGTTTTGAAAGTTGCCTTCATTGACCACCAAGACGTATTCAAAATCAACATGTGATTAAAGTGTAGACATCCATCCATCCATTTTTTATGCCGCTTATCCTCATTAGGGTCGCGGGGTATGCTGGAGCCTATCCTAGCTGACTTGGGCTAGAGTCGGGGTACACCCTGGACTGGTCCCCAGTCAGTTGCAGGGCACATAAACTATAACTATGGCCAATTTACAGTAAAGTCGCCAATACTCATTTCCTTTTAGTTTGAGAGGCGAAATAAAACTATAATTGCAACTGCTATTCTGGCAACTGACTTAATTATTAATGCAACCATGATCTTGTTGTCCAAAATCCATGCAATTAGTGGTTATATTAAAAATATTATACAGATACTGCATAAACTATTCCTAATTCAGTATAGTATACTGCCATATTTGCATAAGACCTCTTAATGAAAGCTATGCACTTGAATCACATATTGACGTGTCATATCCATTGTGCTGGCAGAGGCAAAATCATAAAAACACTCACTATCCAAATACTTCTGGTCCCAACTGTTGTTGGAGGACAGATCAGTGACGTCTCCATGCAATTAAACCGGGGTATGTTTGCAACCACACCTCGGTTTAAGGTGGACTTGTTAAGGTGGAAAATACCAAACAAGATCAACACATACTGCAGACAATGGCTTGGTTAGTATAATACTTGTCGAAGGGGAACAGTAGTGAAAAAGAAATGTGCACTCAAGGAGAGGTGATTTCAGTGTGCTGTCTGTGAATGTGGGTGTGTTTTTGGTGGCGGCTTGTTGTGTGTTCAGGCCATACCTCGCACATAGAGGTTGGCTGGCGAAGAGTAGCGCACCCCCTGAGAATTGGTGGCCACGCACTCGTACTTCCCTTGGTCCGTTTCCTCGCTGTTCTCGATCTGTAACGCTCCTGCGGGGAAGAAGAAAGATTTCAAGTTGAGTCAATTTTAAGACATTTCCACCGGCATCCATTTGTCTTTTGGTTCATGTGTTTCTTGATTTTTTTTCCTGTGTCTCGTAAATCACAACCCTGGGGTAGTGCCTGAGAAGCCATCAAAGTCTGCTGTGTTGTTATTTTTTTGTAAAATACAAACCAACCTTGTCCATCCTTCTTAAAAAGAGAATATAGTGAATGGTGACAAATTCTAAATCAAAGAATGTACCAAAATAGTTACTTTTTGTAAACTTAGAAGAAGAGTTAAAGAGTTTTTGTTTTTTTTGGTCGTCCCCTTTCATGAGTGAGTATTTCCTGAGTGCATTTATTTTTGCAGTTCAGTGGCACACAGCCCGCGGTGCCCCACCGCAACGACCCAACTATGCTCTTCAACTCATCTCTCTCATCTCTTTTATTTCCTCAATTTTCATCCTCCCACCTCCCATGTCTCCATAAACTAAAAGTGTTTGCAACATTTGTGAGGTGTTCTTTTCTTCCTAAGGTTTCAAAGAGAGTTCTATTCTTGCTGCAGTATTTGTTCCCTCATGCTAACGGGCCTTTTGAGTTACCAGCAGTTATTTTTCTGTTCTTGCAGCCTGCTGTGTCATATTCATCTCATCCAAAACTGACTTTGACATGAAGCCTGAGGAGGAAGTACAAAACCACAGTTTACACTGTGCTGCATTGCACTGAGCTGGGCTAAAACTAAAAAACATGGCATAACAATACAAACTGCACACACAAACACACACGCACACTTTGTTGGTGATGCACACAGACGTGTAGAGCAAAAGGTACACACATATTCAGTCATGTGCACGCACACGCATACATATACTGTATACAGGCAAGCAACCAGCAAGATATAGACTTTCATATTGAGACACATTAAAGGCCTCAAGCCGGTTAAATATATTTACACTTTATGGCAGAATATCTTCAGGCTGCATGAATGCAGCATGGCTATAAAGCACTACAGATGTGACTTTTAACCTGCTGCCCTAATAAAGTCATTATTGTTACCACACTAAGGAAAATTTGTTTTGTCTTCCAACTTCCAGTCTACTGTTTCTGGAAGGTTGATTTAGTTTTTATTTACTTTTTTTATTTTGTAGTTATCGTCCAAGGATGTTCCCATTTCAATTTGTAGTTATTATTATTATTATTGTTGTTATTATTACATTTCATATGTATTGATTCATATAAAAAAGTCATAAAAACAAATAAACAAACAAAATTTAACTATTTGTGGTAGATTTTATACATACATTATACATTAATAATAAATAACTATAGAATAATATAAATAATGTTAAATGATCTGTTTTAATTAGGGCTGTCAGAGTTAACTCGTTAGTAATGCGTTAACGGAAGTGTCATTTAACGGCACTAATTAAGTTGACGCGCGATTAACGTGCGCACGTACTCTTTGACCCTCAGTTTACACCGTTGTTTGAAGAACCGCAGCAGCGGCAGTGTTGCGTGGAGCACACAGCTGGAACAAATACTGAGCAGAAATAGGCAAAGAAAAGGGTATTTTGCAGGATTAAACAGCAAGATTAGCTTCAAAGGCCTCGCAGATGACTCTCTCAACAAGACCAAAGTTATTTGTGTCACTGTGAATTGAGCTGTCACAAAGTACGTTGCTTCTGGGAGAAGAGGGTAGTTACTCGTACACAGATATTTGCAGTTATTGTTTTGTCATGTATACAGTGGTACCTAGGCATAAAGTGTCCCAACTAACATGTGTTTTTAGAGGTACGCCATGTCTCCTTTTGCTTTGAACTGCTAGCTAAAATGTACACAAGGAGCTGCTAGCGGCATAGCCAATGAGAGCTATTTGGGGCTCTAGCTAATGCTATGCCAATGACAATAGCAATCCTATGTACATTAGAGCCATCTAATTCCTCTTATTTAGTATAGTTTGTGCAAAACTTTGACAGGAACCACATCAAATTTAAAGTACTAAATTAATACAGAAACACCATCCACCTGGACTTTGTTTTTTAGAGAATTAGTGTATATGCACATTAGCCCTCAATAAGATCACAAATCTTACCTTTATACATTCCCACATAGTATCAGCATTTGGGACCAAATAGGCCAAACAGAGAAAAACGGTAAAAATACAGTACAGCAAGTTTACACAAGTACAGCAGTGTAACAGTAGCGTGTGAGAATGAAGAAGGTGCATTCATAGACCGTCAGACAGTGGGTTAATTCGTCACTCACGTTAAACATTAAAAAACCAGGGGCTTTCAAACTGTACTATGTATTATAATTCTGATTCTGATTATTTTATTCTTATTATTTCAGAATAAAAAATAGGCCATATTTCCAATATTGATATCCCTTTACATAAAATTTGATGTAGTTATCATAGTTGCATAGCAAATTGTTTACCACAAATTTACATCCCTACTTATTATAGATAAAAACTTACCTGTGATTAAATGCAATTCATTTTCAGTTAACTATGGACAAAATGCAATCATGATCAAATATTTTAATCAATAGGTGGGCCTAGTTTTTTGTGGAAAATTTGAACCGTGTGATAAAAATAAAAATTAATATATTAATATAATACATTATTCCGTGTTTCTTATTATAATTAAGTATAAAGTAAAAATTAAACTTATGTGATTGATGCCATCATAAATTCCTTATAGACGGCCATAATGCAACCCGTCTAAAAACTTTGATGATATAGGACCACGCCCTATCAAGCGTGAAGACCCAAATGACACTGTACTTCCTTTTTGCTCTAAAAATACTCAATTGCAGCCGTTCAGTAGTTTGGCAGGGAGACAAAACCTTAGGCCTTGGTGGAGGTAAGTGCTCTCTGAGTGCGCCTGTTAAAATTTGTGATTCAGAACCAACTGCAGTAATGGCCAATAAAATGACACTTCCCATGTTCTCTGGAAAGATGACTCCTTTTCTTTTGTAACTTACTTCCAAAACCATTACAAATTATTAAGAAGGAACGGTGAAAATGTGGTTAGAATAATACAAATTTAGGACAATGAAGAGAGTGCATTACACAGTGATGTAAAACAGCTGCATAATGTTGTTTTAATGAACACTATTTTGTAAGTCCCTTTTGAATGGAATGTAGTGCCTTGCTGCTCTATCGAGTGGATGAGCAGACTATCATACAAATTAAAATGTAATGGTGGACATAATGTAATTTTCACGTACATCAAACCGCCACATGCAAGGGTGTGTTATCCTAATGACAAAAGCAGATTGCATCAATTAAAAACACAGACCAAATGAGCGCTAAAAGCTTCTACACAAAGCAGCTCCTGTGCTTTTTAGTGCAATATTCTCCAAGGAAGATAACGTTTGATTTGTTTCTCGCATCATGGGCTCAACTCTGAGAGTTGAGGTTCAGCAAGCTAAATCTGTCAACTAACTGGTTGTGTTTTCTTCCCCACACAACCCGTAGTGCTCCTGTTTTTCTGCCTTTGTCCATTCCTCACCATGCGGAGGAAGACTGTGATATCAGCTCTCCTCCAGACAGAAAGAGTAGTCAGACAGAGTTCAGGTGAGAAAGTCATAAAGCACAAAACAACTCTTCATGTAGTCCAGTGCTTCTGAAATAATGTGGCGGGTCCCCCTGGGGGTAGGGAGCTTGTACATTTGTTGGCCAGTGTGTTACTGCCAACATGTACACATTTATTGTACTCAACATTTAATTTGATTCTGAATGCGCTTGTATGCATCACAGTTGTCCACTTTGTTGCATGGTTTCAGTTTCAAGTTCACTCTGTACAGTACAGATAAGTAAATACTGTATATATTATCAGTTTCTCAATAGTATCTCAAATCGCGGGGTGCCGAAAAACATTTCCGTCCCATTGGGGCGCTTGACAGAAAATACCCGAGAACCACTGGGTTAGCTGCAGTTACTTCATGTGGTTTGCCAATGCAAACCCTCTTGTTAACCTCCACAAACTCACAAGGAAAGATGGTCATTCATTTTTCAAGTGCATGTGCATGTGCAAATGTGGTAAACAGACAGTGGGTGGCAATAAGATGAACTGAAAAAAGAAAAGGTGAGAGAAAGAGATGGAGAGCTGCTAAAAAGTCAGAGTGAGATATGATCTCTGTAAAGTGAGCTGCGGGAAATGGCAGAAGGTGTATCATGTCTATCAGGCTGAAACAATAATGGATACGGCTAACCTGATAGCTCTACCAGCTCAACAGGGAGTCAGCTGATGTGGGATGCTATCAATAGGAAGATACTAATGTTAAACCTTCTAGAGGACTTGGTTTTGATATCTACAATGCAGATACTGAAATTGTTACTCATTCCCACTCATTTTGTGCACCAAAAATGTGTCTCTCTTTTTATTATCATTCTATTGTACTTGTGTATGCCATGTAGCAGCCCCACTTGTCCGATCTAAATGTGAACAAAATGTGTCTAAACCCAAAAATACTGGACGGATGGACAGAGAGACAGACAGCTAGAAAAGCTTGAAAAGCTTGAAAAGTTGATGACACCACATGGATAGATTTCTGCCCCATGAACCATGTCTGTGCTTTAGTGACGTGAGCGTCTTGTTGGCAACAAAAAAGCTAGAATAATATCAGCAAACATGGACAAAACAGTATCAGTGAACATCACATGCACTGCAGCCGTCGTCTCAGACCTCGGGCCGCATACACATAAGTGCTCCCTCCGCCCGACGCGTTCCCAGCCACACAAAACAGCCGGACATCCAAACAAAACAAAACATCTGAGTGGCTACCATATCATACTTGGTCTTAGAGAGGAGTTTATTACAGCCTCATATAAAACCTACCACAATGTTATGTGCAATGTTTAGAGTTCTCTGTTGTGATTATATTACCTTAATACTGTATGGTGTCAGTCACCACAAAACACTTTTCATTATTACCATATTTTTTGGCCGCGGGGGCACTGAAAATCATTTTATCTCCAAAAGGCGGGCGCTGCAAAAAAGTTTGGTAACCACTGATCTATAGCATTGTAAATTAGTCTTCCATTACAAACATTTGAAGTGCATGTAGCGATAAATGATATGAATAATTCTGGACGTAGAATGTTTAGTCGAAACAAAGAAAACAGCAAGCCTTCTTTTGAATCCATACCTCTTTTTTGTTTGATGAAAATGAAGTGAAATTAAGTAAAATAAAGTAAAGGGAATGAAACTTGAGGCATAACATGAGGCACAAAATGAAAAAGTCTTCTAGATTATGATTCATTTCAGAACTTTATGCGTTTCTTTTTGGCCAACCCCTTTGGTGAACCCACCATTCTTAGGTAAGGCAGGTCTATCTATTACACAGCAGTCAACCTCCGGGGCCATATTGCAGGCCATCTGCTGGCTAGGCCGTGTGTGTCGGAGGCTGGTAAATGTCCTCAGGTAAACTCTGCCACTCTAACTTTCACATGTCACATATTGACAGATCGATTTTTATCCTTAAACCTCACTCACATCTGAACTTCACGGGGATGTAAATGGGAGAAGAAAAACAGAGAGAGAGGCAGAGTGAGAGAAAGAGAGCGAAAGATGGTACTCTAGTTGAGCTATAAAGTCAGGAAAAGTTCAACTCCACATCTACATTGCACCATATGTTTCCTCCTGCAGGACTGGATGCATATGTTCCTAGAAATTGTCATTGAGGGTGAACAGTGAGACATGTATACTCCCTCAGAAATATTTTTTCTATGCTTGAAACAAATAGGACACAATGTAGTTTAATAATTAGCCCAATTGGAAATATTACAATACATCATACTCTGCGGAACATAAGTGGATGTCACCGCTATTTGTGACAGTGGGAATTTTGTAAAATTGTGTGCAGTTATTTACAAAATTATTCAATCAGCCACGGGAATAAAAAAAAGAAGAAAAGAAACAAAGAAATGGCAAGGGAAGAAAAACAACATTTCTGTCCCTAAACACCCCCGTGGCTGCGGTCCAATGATAGCTGGCAGCTGTCTACAAAATCAGAGGCAGTGCTTGGAAGGTGCCCCCATTTAAGCAATCTTAAAGGACCGTCATCCACAAAGCATCGTACCGCTTTTTTGCACCTCGCTCAGGTGTAATTGATTTCCTCGCAGGCATCTCACTGCAGCGCTTGGTTCATTATACAGTGCATTTTGTTGCTCAGCTCTGTGGCACATTTGTAGAGCTGAAATCCCATTAAACCTCACACAGAGTCTGTTTTAGTGCAATTTATCTTGATCCTGTTTCATCGGCCTAACATTCTGCACTGGTGAATGAATGTCATGTCTGGGTGATACCACAAAAAAAAAACACAATGACTATTGGCAAAGAATAGGTAAAGTGGAAGTACAAAAAATGTACTGAAAAGAGTAAACTGCTCCTCCCTGAGTCACCACCTTATCGTGGTGGAGGAGTTTGCGTGTCCTAATGATCCTAGGAGCTAAGTTGTCGGGGGCATGTCATGCCCCTGGTAGGGTCACCCATGACAAACAGGTCCTAGGGGAGGGACCAGACAAAGAGTGGCTCAAAAGCTTCGTTTTCCCTCGCCCGGACGCAGGTCACCGGAGCCCCTCTCTGGAGCCAGGCCTGGAGGCGGGGCAGTATGGCGAGCGTCTGGTGGCTGGGCATGCACCCATGGGGCCTGGTCGGGCACAGCCCGAAAAGGTAACGTGGGTCCCCCCTCCCACGAGCTCACCACTTGTGGGAGGGGCCAAAGGGGTCGGGTGAAAAGAGAGCTAGGTGGCGGCCAGAGGCAGAGGCCTTGGCGGTCCGATCCTCGGCTACAGAAGCTAGTTGTCGGTACGTGGAATGTCACCTCTCTGGCGGAGAAGGAGCCTGAGCTGGTGCGTGAGGTGGAGAAATTCCGGCTAGATATAGTCGGACTCACCTCAACGCTCTGGAACCAGTCCTCTCAAGAGGGGCTGGACTTCATTCCACTGTGGTGTTGCCAGCAATGAGAGGCGACGAGCAAGGGTGGCAATTCTTGTTGCCCCCCGGCTCCAAGCCTGCACGTTGGAGTTTAACCCAGTAAACAAAAGGGTAGTTTCCCTACGCCTTCGGGTGGGGAGACGGGTCCTGACTGTTGTTTGCGCCAAACGCAGGTTCAGAATACCCGCCCTTTTTAGGGTCCTTAGAGGAAGTACTAGAGAGGGCTCTCTCAGGGGATTCCCTTGTTCTGCTGGGTGACTTCAACGCTCATGTTGGCAACGACAGTGAGACCTGGAGAGGTGTGATTGGGAAGAACGGCCCCCCTGATCTTAACCTGAGTGGTGTCTTGTTATTGGACTTCTGTGCTCCTCAAGGATTGTCTATAACGAACACCATGTTCAAGCATAAGGGTGTCCACATGTGCACTTGGCACCAGAACACCCTGGGCCGCAGTTCGATGATTGACTTTGTGGTTGTGTCGTCGGACTTGCGACCACATGTTTTGGACACTCGGGTGAGGAGAGGGGCGGAGCTGTCAACTGATCACCTCCTGGTGGTGAGTTGGTTCCGATGGTGGGGGAGGATGCCGGTCAGACCTGGCAGACCCAAACGCATTGTGAGGGTCTGCTGGGAACGCCTGGCAGAGTCCCCTGTCATGTTCCGAGGGAGGCAGCGGACTATGAATCCGAGTGGGCGATGTTTCGTGCCTCCATCGTCGATGCGGCCGATCGGAGCTGTGGCCGTAAGGTGGTTGGTGCCTGTCGTGGCGGTAATCCCAAAACCCTTTGGTGGGTGCCAGTGGTGAGGGATGCCGTCAAGCTGAAGAAAGAGTCCTATCAGGCCGTCTTGGCCCATGGGACTCTGGAAGCAGCTGACAGGAAGGCCAAGCGGTGTGCAGCTCTGGCGGTCGCTGAGGCAAAAACCCGGACATGGGAGGAGTTTGAAGAGGCCATGGAAAACGACTTACTTTCGGATGGCTTCAAAGAGATTCTGGACCACCATCCACCGTCTTCTTCGGGGGAAGCAGTGCACAGTCAACACCGTGTAGGGTGGGGACGGTGTGCTGCTGAACTCGACTCGAGATGTTGTGGACCGGTGGAGGCAATACTTTAAAGACCTCCTCAACCCCACCGACATGGCTTCCAACATGGAAGCAGTGCCTGGGGACTCTGAGTCGGGTTTGTCTATCTCTGGGGCTGAGGTCACCGAGGTGGTCAAAAAGCTCCTTGGTGGCAAGGCCCCGGGGGTGGATGAGATCCGCCCGGACTTCCTTAAGGTCCTGGAGGCTGTGGGCGTGTCTTGGTTGACACGACTCTGCAATATTGCGTGGATGTCAGGGTCGGTGGCCCTGAACTGGCAGACCGGGGTGGTGGTCCCGCTTTTCAAGAAGGGGGACCGGAGGGTGTGTTCTAACTATCGTGGGATCACAATCCTCAGCCTTCCCGGTAAGGTCTATTCAGGGGTTCTGGAGAGGAGGATCTGCCGGATAGTCAAAACTCGGTTTCAGGAGGAGCAGTGTGGTTTTCGTCCTGGTCGTGGAACTGTGGACCAACTCTATACTCTCGGCAGGGTCCTTGAGGGTGCATGGGAGTTTGCCCAACCAGTCTACATGTGTTTTGTGGACTTGGAGAAGGCATTCGACCGTGTTCCTTGGGGAATACTGTGGGGAGTGCTCCGGGAATATGGGGTATCGGACCACCTAATCCAGGCGGTTCGTTCCCTGTATGACCGGTGTCAGAGTTTGGTTCGCATTGCCGGCAATAAGTCGGACGCGTTTCCAGTGAGGGTTGGACTCCGCCAGGGCTGCCCTTTGTCACCGATTCTGTTCACTACTTTCATGGACAGAATTTCTAGGCGCAGCCAGGGCGTTGAGGGGTTCCAGTTTGGTGGCCGCAGGATTCGATCTCTGCTTTTTGCAGATGATGTGGTCCTGTTGGCTTCTTTGAGTAGTGACCTTCAACTCTCAATGGATCGGTTCGCAGCTGAGTGTGAAGCGGCAGGAATGAGAATCAGCACCTCCAAGTCCGAGTCCATGGTTCTCGCCCAGGAAAGGGCGAAGTGCCATCTCCAGATCAAGGATGAGATCCTGCTTCAAGTGGTGGAATTTAAGTACCACGGGGTCTTGTTCACGAGTGATGGAAGGATGGAACGCGAGATGGACAGGCGGATTGGTGCGGCGTCTGCAGTGATGCGGACTCTGCACCGATCTGAGCCAAAAGGCAAAGCTCTCGATTTACCGGTTGATCTACGTTCCTACCCTCACCTATGGTCATAACTTTGGGTAGTGACCGAAAGGACAAGATCACCGGTAAAAGCGGGCGAAATGAGTTTTCTCAGCAGGGTGGCTGGGCTCTCCCTTGGATATATGGTGATAAGCACTGTCATCCGGGAGAGACTTGGAGGAGAACCGCTGCTACTCCGCATTGAGAGTAGTCAGATGAGATGGCTCGGGCATCTGGTTAGGATGCCTCCCGAACGCCTTCCTGGGGAGGTGTTCAGAGCGAGGTGGGGAGGTGGTCCCCCGCGACCCGACCTCAGATAAGCGGAAGAAAATGGATGGATGGATAGAAGAGTAAACTGCTGCAGACAATAGCATCAGCTCTACAAGGCAATTACTTGGCTGCAAAAATATATATATATATGTATATATAAACATGCACTTATTTCATCTTTCACCACAGACACCAGATTAATAAGACATAAAAATAAAATAAAAAGTTGTATACGGCAGTAACCCCGACCAAAAAAACTGTTTCCTTCAGTGTCTCACTTTGGTGCTAAATCAATGCAGACTCAGCCATCTGCAACAAGTGCTTGAAGGTGATATTGTCCAAACAAACATCTTGTTAGTAATGCAAAGTCCAAACAGAGACACAGAATTTAACGGTCTATCTCTCTTTAGTGCCAACCTTAACATGCCATGAGAAGTGCACAATTCCAGCACCAAAAACTGGCACATGTTTCTCCGTGCCTAATCACACCAACACACAACACTTCCTCATTATCCACCAACAATAAGCGAGGTGCATTCAGAATGCCAAAAATATGAACATCAACAGAGCATGTCGCCAGAATTGTGTATTAAAGGTGTCTGCAAAGTATGCAGTTAACATTACAGCATTCTGTATTGCTGATGGTTGTGCTGTGATATTTTTGACAATTTATTGTGCATTTTATTTATTTCATTTTAGTGAATTTATTATATACTTAAAATTCTATTTAGATGATTAAAGTATTTTAATTACCATAAAGTTGGATGCATAAACCACTACTTTTTTCTTAAACGTTGACCACTTATCCACTGGTGCGGCTAAAATGCGGCTAAATTCTAATCTCGAGACATCTGATTTACTTCAGAAATACTAATCATTGTTTAAAATACTGTGCCGCTTGTGAGCCAGTTAGAAAACAGTAGCTCTTTCATTGGCAGGAGCCAATCACAAGCTATCAGTGCACTCCACAATAAGCTTGTCAATCCATTGGGAATTGCTGGAGGTCAATATATGTAAAAGTACCGCAATAATGTCTGTGTCATTTTACAAACAACACAAAACTCATCTGGGAAATATACAGACATGTACCAGTATGACTTTAAAATGACAAAAAACAACTGTATTTTCCCAAGTTTTACCATAAGGCATGGCGTTTGAGCAACGCATTCATTGGGGCACTCCAATGATGTTCGCTTTCCTCTGGGCTCTGAGATCCAGCCTCCTCTGGTGGACAGAGGCAGCATTACAGTGCCATCCACCATTTTCTATGCTGTTTGTCCATCCATCCTTTTTCCTCCACTTATTCCTACAAAATGCTCTGCTCAGACAAAATGCCTCATGGCAAAACTTTAAAATAATTTTTTCATTTTAAATTTGTAGTGGTGCAAGTTTGTATATTTATCAGGTACAACCTTTGAGTGTTTAACTGCTCTGGTGAGTTTAGTGATGTTTGCAAGATGACACAGTGAGTCAAACTGTTATATTGAATATTGACCTCCTGCAATTACCAATGGGTTGACAAGCTCATTGTGAGTTTTATCATAGCTCATGATTGGCTTCTGTCAAATAAAGAGCTGCCTGGTCCTCACACAGTCATTTTATAACATGGATAAGTGCGACTTCTAAGAACAATCAGTTTTTTTTCCCAATGAGGCTTATACACTGGAATTTACAGTATTATTTTCTACTGGCATGTCACAAAATTCAGCAAAAATAAACATGACGCAAGATAGCGGGATCAGCTTAATTTAGCAGAGCATGCCAGTGCGGCTGTATGTGTACAACTCAGGCCGTATGAGTGTGTTTACATAGCATTGTGTTTTACCGCTTGTTAATGTAACTGAGGTCATGCAAGTTCTGAGTGAAATAGGCATGTTTATTATTTCACCCAGCTCAGGTCAGCAGGACATTCTCAATGCACATAACACACTTACGGCCTTCAAAATAGGGGGTTTATGCACCACATCCTGTCAATTTACATAAACGAAGTAGGAGTATCATACATACATACATAACTATCTTACATTAATAACAATGATAACTAATGAGTTCCCCCAAACAAAAAATGTTTGTTTGTTTTTGGGTTCATTAGGGAATATTGTAATTTTTGATTTATAATATTTTTGGTCTTGTTTTTAGGGAGACAAGTTTGCCATCTGTCCAGGGACAACAGATGAAAAATAGCCTTTAGGCTAATTCTGGTGCATTTGCAGTCATGCTATTAATGTACACTGTCAAAATAAACTAATAAAAAAACAAAAAAACTGGAATAGCATCAGTAACTACATTTTTCTCAACCATAGGAAAGGGCATTACAGTTTATTAGGGACTCTGGATGAGATTCCTGGGTGTTTTATTAAAGGGACTGTATGCAATGGGTTACATCCATCCATCCATTTTCATCAGCTTATCCGAGGTCGGGTCGCGGGGGCAGCAGCCTAAGCAAAGAAGCCCAGACTTCCCTCTCCCCGGCCACTTCGTCCAGCTCCTCCCAGCGGAGCCCGAGGAGTTCCTAGGGCAGCTGAGAGACATAGTCTCTCCAACGTGTCCTGGGTCTTCCACGAGGTCTCCTACCGGTTGGAGGCGTCCGGGAAACATCCTAAGCAGATGCCCAAACCACCTCATCTGGCTCCTCTCAATGCGGAGGAGCAGAGGTTCTACTCCGAGTCTCTCCTGAATGACAGTGCTTCTCACCCTATCTCTAAGGGAGAGCCTAGCCACCCTGCGGAGAAAACTCATTTCGGCCGCTTGTACCCGCCCAAAGGAATGGGTTCCTTATGTCATTCATTTTTACATACAATCTTTGTGTTTATCCCATACAGTCAGTCTGTCGGCAGTCAGGAAGGTCAGATGTTGCAGACGTTTTCGGGTTTTTAAAGCTACAACTGTACAAATGAAAATTGCAGACCAAAGGTTGACAAAGGGCAGAAGTGCTCGGCGAAGGATGTTGGCAAGATTGCATGACTCGGGGCCGAGAGAACGTGGGCTTGAGCTACGGCAAAATGGTTTCGCCTCACCATCACTTTCATTATCTCTGAGGACAAGCTAAGGGAAAATAGCTGAGGAATGCTTGTCTGTCTTTTCCAGGAGAGACTGTGTGGTCTCTGCAGAGGAGCACAAATAAAGCTGAGCAAACTGTCTTTAGAGCAAATTGTTCATCCCTCAATCCATCCTTCAATACACGTGCTGTCTCCGAATGCAAACATTCTTTTATTTTACACCATTTGGTAGAAAGAGTGTAGAGAATGAGTCTATATAACATCAGCAAAATATAGAAACCTCCTGTTTAGGTTGGCCAGAAGACTTCAACAATTGGTAACAACATTTAAGACAATGAGGAACATTGTCCAGCCAATGATAAGATCCTGTTGGTATGTATTTACTTACTGCACCATTGCTAATGGAGCGTTAAGAGAGCTAAACGCTGCTTGCTATCCCACATTATGGCCAAACGAAAGGGCAGTGCAACATCCACTCACCACGCCAAAATAAAACAGGCAATTCTTTTAAAAGGTGGCCTCGCTGTCGAAGTATGTGCACACCGAAGAGCAACTGGGAGAATGAACTGGGAGAGTGAAACTGGGAGAGATTTCTTCATTTTTGAATAAGTAACGAAAAGCAAAATAAAAGTGTGGAGTGAATGCATCGTGTGGCGTTACCTGTGCAGGCTTTACTGCTTTTATTTTGATGGACGAATATACTGGATACAGGAAATGTTACCTAGTTTGTCCTGCTAAGGGGACCGGAAGGTTGATTGACAGCTAACATTTTCCTCTTTCTTTTTTAAAAGTAAACATATGCAACAAATATGGCATCAAATAAAAGTAAAGTAAATATGAAAAAAAATAAATTAAAGTAAATTTGCAGGTTAAAATAATGCCACAACAGCCACTTTAAACCAGAAAGTGAAAGTCAAATAAGTAAATGAAAGTATACTTATATAAGGCTATTAAGGCAATTAGTTGCAAGGGGTGTTTGAAAAACAGCAGTGTTTGCCATTGACTTTACCCACTCAAAACTATTTTGTATACACTTTTTTGTTTCTGGGATTTGGCAATCCCGTGAATCACTAAACTAATATTTAGTTGTATGAGCACCGTTTTTTTTATAACTGCTTCACATCTGTGTGGCATGAGTCAACCGACTTGTGGCACCTTTCAGCTGCTATTCAATAAAATTTCTTAATTTTGCTTCAGAAACAGTATTTTTGATGTCAACCCACAAATTCTCCACTGGATTAAGGTGCAGGGATTAGGCTGGCCACTCCATAACATTCATTTTGTTGGTTTGGAACCAAGATTTTGCTGGTTTACTAGTTGTCGTAGTCTTGTTGAAACACCCCTTTTAAGGGCATGTCTCTTCAATTATTATGACATATGCAAACTGATAAATAGGCCCAACACCGTAGTAGGAGAAACATGCCCATATCACGATGCTTGCACCACCATGCTTTTCTGTCTTCACTGTGTACTGTAGCTTGAATTCAGAGTTTGGGAGTCGTCTCACAAACTTTCTGCAGCTCTTGGACCCCAAAAGAACAATTTTACTCTCATCATCAAATGTTCCTACATTTCTCTTAACGATTCTTGTAAACAGATTAGCTTCACACAGACGTCTTCTGTCACAATACTTACAGGTAACTCCAGACTGTCTCTGATCATCCTGGAAATGATCATTGTCTGAGCCTTTGCCATAAGGGTTGTTTTTTAAATCATTTTTATAGTTGTCTTCTTCTGTTTTTTGCCACGTGTCTCTAGTTTTGCTCTTCATTTCAAGGCATTGGAGATAATATTAGTTGAACAGCAAAACATTTTTATTTTCTGCATCTCTTCATAACTATTCGCCTCTCCAATTAACTTTTTGATCAAAGTACGCTGTTCTTCTGAACAATGTCTAAAACGCCCCATTTTCCTCAGGCTTTAAAACAAGTGCTAGTTTCATCCTTATAAAGGGCCACCTGATTCTTGGCTGTTTTTTTTATAAAATTTATTATTATTTATTTATTATTATATATTAGGGGGAACGTTGGTCTGGGGTAAGCCTAAAACACCACAAAATATGCTCCAGAAAATATTTTTTTCTACAAGTAAAGGATGCCCCAGCTGAGAGTCTATTAGATATGTTGAAATGCACATTCCATAGTTAAAATATTATGTCGGGGAAGTTAGACACCCCTTTTAAGAAGAGGTCTCAAATGTTGAATAAAAAAATGTTTTTTCCCCCTTTGCTCCTGAATTCAGCAAAGTACCAAAATTGGCTTTGAAAAAGGTTGTTAATCCCCACAACGTCAGAGAGGAGCATGTAATCTCTCAGTCATAATCACAAAGCATGATAATCACCAAATTTAGACCAATAGGGATTTTATATGATAGCAATGCAAAGCTTGAAATGCAGGGTTTGCTTGCTCTCTGAAACGGTGAAGAAGCTGGCCCAAAAAATCATCTAAATTCTCACCTGATCGAAGTTGTTTGATCCGACCTTGGCTGGAGCCGGGTTCAACAGGCAGGAAGTCCTTGAACCAGGAGATCTCTGGGTCGGGGATTCCGCTGGCGGCACACAGCATGGTGGCCGTCCTTGTGCGCTCCACCACCTTCAGCTGGGGGCCCATGTCGATACTGGGAAATCCAAATGGCAACAGGTCCTCTGCAAAGATGAGATACCCAAGATAAATATTGCACTTTAATGGAAGATGAGAACACTCCAAATCAATAGAAAGCACTCACAATTTTATTTTGAAATACCATGTTGCTAGTTGGTGACAGGGAGCTATAGAAAAAAAAACACATAACTCTATGTGCATTACATGAGTAGGAACTTTATATTGGACAATAATCAATGAGGACTGTTTCTTTGTGCACACACAACAAGTCACAAATAATAAGGGACGACTGTTGCTTTATTGTTAGCACTTTTGGCATTAGCATATCTAGTCCAATGTGAAATTAATACTCGCGGGGGGTATGCTGGAGCCTACCCCAGCTGACTTTGAGAGGCGGGGAACACCCTGGACTGGTTGCCAGCCAATCGCAGAGCAGACAAACAACTCTCATCCATTCCTATTTGGACAATTTAGAGTCGCCCTGTTAGAACCTAACATGCATGTTTTTGGAATGTGGGAGGAAACCGCAGTACCGGGCGAAAACCTATTCATTTGGATTGGCACTCATGTGACTTGAAAATAGGTAATTTGGTGCACAACACCGTGTTTATCTTGTCATGCATTCCTCTTAAATCATCATTAAACTGCATTAATGTTAAGGCAACTGTCCATGTGCAGATATTTATAGTTACTCAAGTCGACCAATAGATGGCTGTGAATTAAAGAACAAAGAGACTGTGAGGAACGATAATCTTCTTTTCAATTTATTCTGAACCAAAATTAGTGGACCACCAGATGACTGATGGTTAGGAAATTCACAGAGGCGGGATTGTTGCGGAAGCCAACACAATGCGGCGATGTTCTTAACAAGTCTGGATGTTTTCTCTAAACATAAAAGTGTGCTGGTCCGATCCCACCATGCATGAATCCTTCCTTGTATCCGTCAGTGGAGAAAAATAAGACTTCCACATAAACGTGGTGATGTGAGAGCCACTGCATCCCCTCAAACCCCGCTTTCCAAACCCTCCCCACCTCCTCCGCCTTTCACATCTGCAGCGGCTTAAAAGAGAAGCCACTAGCAAAGACAGCGGGGCCACTATATCCTTCCTCATTAAAGCCACAGGTTTTTTTCTTCAGCTAGCTAGTCATTAGGTGATTTAGTAGGCGGCCAGACGCGCAGCAAGGTTCGCTGTGTTTCTGACAGGCCGTCACTACAGGAGGATAAACATACCGCCCAATCAGCAGGAGAGTTACAGAAAAGATTCACACTGGTGCACACACAACACGGCTTACTCCCTGCCGACAAACACACGTGTATGGTGGTGGTGGCATTGAAATGCGTGCGTTTCCCAGTGTGGTTCTGTGTCTTCGTAATGATTCCAGTCTAATAACTATGCAGAGACCTTCTCAGAAACAGCAGCGGCAATTAGAAGCGGAGATCAAGAGGAGGGGCAGGGCACTGAGGGTAATAAGGACTTGTTAGCAGTAATTGTTTAAATGCACCGACTATTAGAGAGGCAGATCTCGGATGTGTCGACATGCTCCTGGATACGTCTGGTTTCATTGTGGGGCCGCGGATTAGTCTCTGCACTTTGTGCCTGCAGCGTCACTACGTGAAATAAATTTTTGTGATTACGCACATGTCCATTTGGAATGTTTGCACGGCATCTGTAAGAACCAAACTGTGTTAGAAATAGGGGTTATTCTTTCACAAACAGCTTATTTATTTATTATGCATTCAAAGGATGCATAGGAAGAAAGGAAGTCAGCTGTATAGTGGAACCTTGTTTGCCGTACGTCCCAGTTAGCATGTTTTCCAGTTAAGGTTGGAAATGTATATCTTATACTGTACAACATCTCTCTTCAAATTATTTGTTCATTGTTTATTAAGCTCTTTACATATTTATCGTGCATTTGTGTTCTTTGCTTTGGCTTTTTTGAAAATGGCAAACATATGAGTTATAGTAAATATTAAGAACAGCAAGTAAGGAAAAAAATGACCAGTAATTAGTGTCACGAGAAACCCAACTCTCAAAATAGGATTGGGTCCACGAGAATGAGATATTAACATTAATTTTAAGAAAAAGACAATGAAAAAATATGACTGGACAAATTTTATATTTAACTGAGTCACAAAACAATGAAGGTGTGTTTTGAGTTGTTTATTGTTCCACAAATTGATGCTCAAAATTATTGTTGTCAACATTTTTTCGACCAAATAATCCACTGTTACAGAACAAAATGATTCGCTGTGGCGACCCCTGATGGGATAAGCAGGATTAAGACGTAAGGAAAAGAAGAACAAAGAATATACTGTCTAATAATGCTAAAAATAATCCTAATAAACCAGATCCCTGTTTTTTCTCTTATCTACTTGTCTTTGTCTAGTCACGTGAGGGCTGTCCAGCTGTCCTTTCATATTTATAACAAAAAATATTTATAATACAAAAACAACATAAACATATTAGAGCTGTCAAATTGTATTTAAAGGGATACCAATTTAGGAAATACGGCCCATTATTTTATGTAAAAAATATGCCAAAGTACCTCTGCATAAATGACAATAAAAAATACGGGCAGTGCTTCAGTACCTTTTCACTTGACTCCGACAAGTGGATGCACTCCGTGATAATTCCAATCACAGCGACATTGTTGTCAGAGCTGTCTGCCAAGTTTGGAAGCTAAATTTGCCAATCAAAATACCCTTTTCTTTGTAAATTTTTGCCCAATATTTGATTCCGCTTGTGGCTCCACAGGCACCGCTACTTCCTCAAACTATAGTGTGGGCCAAGGGTCAAACAGGACGTGTGCACTTTAATAGTGCCATTAAAGGAAACTTCCGTTAACAGGGTAGTAACGTGTTAAAAGTGACATTCCTAATACATATACAGGTACATATGTTATATAAGACACATTTGAGTGTTTTTATTATATATTGGCTTTTTTGACGATATCTCATATGCCGGGCTGGTTATCCAGTGCCCCCCGTGATTTTTCAATTGATGGCTTTCACCGTAGAAATTGAAAGTATTGAAGGAAGAAGTCTCGGTTCAACTTTGCAGTCATTGCAAATCGCAAGTTAGTATCTGAAGAAGACACTTGAAAATAATTCCAAACCACAAACAAACTCAGTCAGGCACAGAACGAGCAAGCTTGTGACTGCAGCCACCAAAGTTTGTTTACATCCTATGTACATGACACGGCTTGATGAGTCCACAGGCCTATATACAGCAGTGGTTTAAATCGGCTTTCGTTATAGGGAAAAAAACAAATACCAATAGTACATTTTTATGCCAATATCGGGGCAATATTAGTGGGCCGATATTATGGGACATCCCTGAATATTTGCATCAACCGTTTAGCTTTTTCTAGTTATATTTTGCCTTTTTGGTCTATTTTTCAACTTGTATGGGTTTTTATTTTTTTTATTTCTGCAATGAGTCTCATTCCACAGATGGTCCCTGTGCTACACTTTGGACAAGTTAGGTTGAATTGCAGAGTTTTAAGTGTGCCTAAAGCACTTAATGTAAACTTTCAGTAAGGCCTTGCACACTGCCACATCCATATTACTGTAATATTATTCATACACTGTGTTCCAAATTATTATGCACCTAGGATTTTAGCATCATTCATTAATTCGTTTTCTATACCGCTTATCCTCATTAGGGTCGCAGGGATGCTGGAGCTTATCCCAGCAGACTTTATGCGAGAGGCGGGGTACACCCTGGACTGGTCGCCAGTCAATCGCAGGGCACATATAGACAAACATTCACACTCACATTCATACCTATGGACAATTTAGAGTGGCCAATTAACCTAACATGCATGTTTTTTTTGGAATGTGGGAGGAAACCGGAGTACCCGGAAAAAAAACCCACGCAGCACGAGGAGAACATGCAAACTCCACACAGAGATGCCCAACGGAGATTTGAAGCCAGGTCTTCCAACTCTCCTGCCTGGTTACCCAATGTGCTAACCACTCAGCAGCGTCAGTGATTTTAGCATCATAAAAAATATATTTTCATTTTTCATTGACATTCATGGAGGGGATGGATTCTTGGGACTCTTTGGGTTACTGATAACAATAGTGGACAACTTTCATAATTACTTCAAAATTATGTTCCACATTATTAAGCATGCTACCGTTTTCAAACAATGGGGGAAATAAAGGGATCTCTAGGCTGACAAAAGTGCATCAAATATTGCAATGCCTTGGACAAGGCATGAAAACATTTATGAATTCACAAAAACTTAACCGTGCTCATTGTACAGTGAAGACATTTGTGGCTGATTTAAATGACAGATTGTGCTGATTAAGGTATAATGATAAAGGTTTCTGCTAGACAAATTTATCCAATCAAGACAGCACCTGCTAAAAAGCCAATACAAATCAGCAAACATATATTTGAAGCTACAAGTGCCTCTGAAGTCCCATGAACCTCAAGGTGTAGGATCTTCCAGAGGATTGCAGTTATGCATAAACCTACTATTTGACCACCCCTATTTGGCTATGTACTACTATTTGGCCTTTATGATCATTGAATGTGTGAAAATGACCTCAGCAATGTACGTAGAGTTGCTGACTGATGACTTTCTTCCATGGTACAATATGAAGAACCGTACCTTCTGTAGCAAAATGACCTTCATGCATAGCGATGCACCATCTCATGATGCAACTCTTTGTGTTTGGCTGCTATGGACATAAAAGGAGAGAGACTCATGCTTTGCCCCCCGTTTTTCCCTGACCTCGAACTAATTGAGAACCTGTGGAGCATTGCCAAGCAAAAAATCTATGAGGGTGGGAGGCAGATCATAACAAAAGAGCAGCTGTGGGAGGCTATTGACATTTTGCAATGAAATTCAGGGCGAAACTTGTAGGTTATATCAAAAAAGTGATCTTTGTTAATGTGTAACCCGGCCTGTTAAAACTACAGATTTAAATAACTTTTGCTTTTGATAAATATGACCTTCTTCTGCTGCAAATTCCAGAAATGGAACTCTGCTGTGCATAATAATGTGGAACAGTGCATTTTAAGTTTTTATTTTGAAAAAAATCACTCATTTGCATAATAAATTGGAACGCAGTGAAGTAGCAATGCAATAGTTCACAATCTTGGTTGGCTTCTGACTCTTCGTGGTACACCTTTCTCCAAACAAAAAATGCTTTTAATCTCCTTGATTGCTGAAACGTGTAGTCAGAATAGGATTACAGTATATAAACTCTGCTTTTTTCTACTCCTTTTCAATAGTGTTGAATTGTGCAACTGTCATTAAATTGCATGTTATTATTAGAATACGTTATTATTATGTATACAACATATAATATTACTTTAAGTATAGTAATTATACTTATTTTACATATTTTAAGCATGTTGGAAAAAAGCACAGTGAACCTCAATGTACACATTTGTACCTGTTCCCGCCCCCTCTGCCTACTTGTCATTTTACCTGGTTTCCTTTCCCTTTTTAATTAATGAGAGTTCAGTATTTAAAAAAAAGTATTGATTGATTTCTTCTCTTGGAGATAAATAAAGTACGTATCCATTCATCTATCTGTCCATCCATCCATCATGGCTTGCACATCTCTAGTACAGTAACAGTGTATACATTTGTGGCACCATATGGGTTCAAATATACACCCCTCTTCCAGGGTACACAAGTGTGCCAACTTGGCAGAGATTCTCAACAATAATTTAATCACCCAATGTATGTGAATGCAGATCACATTTTTGTCAGCACTATTTGCCTGCTACGCCACATAAGGTGCATGCCATGTCTCATTCCATCAAATGTTTGATGGGGTTGAGGTCCATGCCTTTGTGACTCTTTCCTTATACACTTCAGGGCACTTCAGGGGCATGGTCATTCTGGAATATAACAGGACCTTCCTCAAAGATTGAATTGACCAAAATGTCTGAGGGATTAAGGATTAAAAGTTTCAGACTATGGTCCCAAACTGTTGGGGTCGACAAGATTGCAGATAAGAGTGGTAGTTTCCTCCTTGGGGGTGTGTGCTCACATTTACATGACAGGGTGAGGAGCAAAGACCCATGGGAGCGACTCAGATGCTGCCCTCATTATTGAGCTAATTGAGCCCTTGTTCTGGGATTCTTTTTCACAGCTGGCCTCTCTGCGCCTCAGTGTTGTCCTGGTGGAAAATTGAAAGAAGTGTCCAATGACAACAGTGAAGTCTAGGCATCCCTTCTTAGCCCGGGTGTGACACAAGTCAGTATCCCCCCGCCCATGTGGCATAGCTCAGATATGCGTCATGACAGTGTAAAGACAAAAGGCATGGAATCGTAAAGCACATTTGGACAAGCCAGCTTCATTTTGGAACAAAGTGCTGTGGACTGATGAAACTAAAATATAATTATTTGGACGTAACAAGAGGCAGTGCATGGCAGAAGAAGAACACAGCATTCCAAGACAAACACAGCGCTAGCCACGGTAAAATGGGGTGGTGGCTCCATCACGCTGGGGAGCTGTGTGGCCAGTACAGATACTGACAATCTTGTTAAAATTGAAAGTCGCATGGATTCCAGTCAGTATCAGCAGGTTCTTGCAAACAATGTTCAAGAACCAGTGGCAAAGTTGAAGTTGCCCTGGGGCTGGATACTTCAGCAAGACAATAACCCTAAAAACTGCTCAAATTCAATGAAGGCTTTCATGCAGAGAAACAAGTGCAACATTCTGGAATGAAATCTCAGTCCCCAGACCTGAATATTATTGAAAATCTGTGGTGTGATTTAAAGCGGGCTGTCCATGCTCGGACACCATCAAACCTGACAGTTTTATAAAGAAGAATGATCAAAGATACTGTCAACCAGAATCCAGACCCTCATTGGAAGTGTTTAGAGGCAGGCAAAAGGAGGATCTACTAAATATTGATGTGATTTTTCTGTTGTGGTGGCCAAATTTATGCACCTGCCTAATTTTGTTTGAATAGTTATTGCACACTTTCTGTAAATCCTAAAAACTTCACATCACTTGTCAAATATCACTGTGTTTGTCTGCTATAAGTGCTATAAAATATATTTAACTGAAACTGCTGATCCAAACAACTAATGATTTATAAAGGAAAATCTTGAAAATTATCAGGGGTGCCCAAACGTTCTGTATGTGGCCCTTGCTGGAAAAAGTTTGTACACCCTTGGCATGGAGCAATAAATATGTTTTAAGTATGGTACAATAGAGGTGGAAAGAGCCTTCAATAAGAAAACAATTTTCAATGATAATCATAATGCAAAGGTTACCTGCATGTTGACTTACAAACAAAAACTAGCCCCCCTCGCCCAGATGGCGGCAACCCGCAGTGCAATGCTCAAATATTTTTTAACACACAAGTGGGGAAAATGCGCATTTTTGAAAAGTGTTAAAAATATCAGACTTTTTGTAAGATCATGAATGCCTCCTGGCTGAGTTCCGAATGGTTATGCGCGAGGAAGGGAAGGGGAGCTGAGAATAGAGACATACATACATATAAGCGAGGGAGTGATGTTTGAACCGCAATGTAAGGAGGGGCAACTGTACATACACAAATAGACCAAAGAAATCAAATATAGGCACTAAAGTAGAAACGAACACTTAAAACCATAGCGCAAATCCCTTCCAATACTCTCTGGAGCCAGACTCTAATGAATAGCAGACAACTCCAAATTGCCGTCCATTGTTTATGTTCTGCTACAATATGCATTTTCAAAAAAGTGACTTACGGAATGTGATACACACACCCACTCATGTGCATACAGTTTCTTCCACTTTCACATAAACACAAATACACAAAGAGGTTCTCCAGTAAATAGGATTAAGCATCTCGATGACAGCCGTCCAGATGGCCAGACACGTAATCAAGCAGCTCTGCTTCCTCCTCTCCTTACACTTTTAACCACTATCTCTCTTGCACACACACACACACACACACTGACACCTCCCCCATACCTGCACCTATAATTACATATTCCACTTTCCTACGGCCGAAAAGCAATTACCAGTGGCAATTTCCTTGCCTGATAAATCAAGCCTACGGGATCCGCATGACGGGAAGGACAACAGAAGCCGCTGAACGGTTGTAAGCTTTGGAATCCGTCCCAAAGCCAGACCGTGGCCATGTCAAGGGTTTGCTTGTTTTCCTTGGCTGATCACCACCTCCAGGCCCCCTGCTACCTAAACACACGACAGACGGGTACCATCTGCTTCATCTGTTATGGAGTAGAGAGACACAATGATGATTGGATCTTTCTTTTTCCTTAAAAATTCATCAGCTTTGAAGAGCCACCTTTAGATAGGAACATCAAGCAGCTGCAGCTGATGCTTGAAGGGAGAAATGACACTATTAGTCACAACTAAAAGAACCTCAGAAACGAGGCAGTCCTGAATAGAGATACGAGATGACTATAAAAATGTAGGTATATAGGATCGCCTCTCCCAAGTATCCCACGATAGATCAATGCTAATGATCCTTCCGAACTGTCAAAAGAGGGAGGAGGGGACAGGAAGCAGAGGAGGGTTATTGATAGGCAGGTCAGGATGTGAACTCCCCCGAGGTGAGGAATATGCTATGCCTTACATCTGCTCCCCTCTGTACTCTCCCAACCTCACCCTTCTCCTTAGAGGACACAAATTGTCTTTTTATCATCCTGCCGACTAAGACTGTATGGACTCCCTGATTTTTAATTACCCCATAGCACTGCCGAGGGGTCAGTGCGGGTGCATGTTTGTATTCCGGGCAGGTATTTACCAATACCGCAAATGCCGTGGAACCTCTCAAATTTAATATCCCTGAAGTTGAGCAATTGGGACACAGATTTTCAGGAAATATATCCCTATAAAAGTCACATAAACAATGTTACATGATACCTCACATATCTCAAGAGGCATCAGTTCAGTGAGCATCAAAAGAATACTGTACAGGGCACCAGTGATGGCAAAGTGGAAATGTATGATAGGAACTGAGCACTAGAGATGAATAATAGATTAATTGAGTCACTGATTGTTAAGAATCTGCGTACTTGATTGTTGATTAATCATGAAGCACATGAGAATAGAGTGAGTGCACTTTTTGATGGACTGTTCAAGTGGGGCTCCACTACTTTTCTGTCTCAAGAAGGTAAGATGAAATCTCCACTGGTGTGACACTGGGATGGAAATTTATTCCAATGCCCATCTGTACTGCGCACACATCTCTGTCCTGGTTGCTCAGTACAAATATAATTAAAAAAATCACAGTCAATAACTCCAATAATAAGACCAAGCATATACGGGAAAGCATCTCGGAGTTTAATGAATTTAGTACGGTCGCGTGGAAGTGCAAAACACTGGAAAACACTTGCATTTCAGAAGACAAATTAACATTTCAATTAACATTCTACAATTTCCCCTTGTGTGACTAATAAAGGCATATCATATCTTATCTTAAAACACATTAACAAAAGACAAAACTAATTACATTCACAAAAAATGGAAAGGGCTTGTAGCAAAGTCCAGATTGCAAGGAATGAAGGCCAGTAACGGCACATAAACCGATCAGCTTTCAACAGGTGTGCGGAATAAAGATGTGAAATATTGAAATTGAAAACTTGGCGATCAAACAGCAGTGAATGCTCATCTTTTGCGTCATAATAAATGTAGCAGATAAAAAAGTGTTCTTCATTGTGCTGTTAATTTGATGGGGTATTAGGGGTATGAGCACTAATTGTTGAAAACAATGCGATTGCCATTCTGTTAAATTGCTCTCCAATAGCAGGGTTTGACATGGGCAGTCCATATCCCAAGTAGATCCATTAGTATCGCTCTGCCAAAACTTTCAATTACGATTCTACGCCCATAAACAAAAAGATGAGTCGGTCTATTCCCTTTCCCGTTTGTGTGATTGTAATTTGTGTCCCCTTTTTGTTAATGTGTTTTCTGAAATGTTAATTTGTTTCAAGTTTGTTAATGGGTTTTGTTCATTTGTTTTCGTAAATGAAGAATGGTTAACTACACTGCATGACTCGCCGTCAGCAAAGGATGTGTAATTTTACTCTACTACTGTTTAGCTTATATTTACTCTGGTAGGGAAGTTAAGAATGTTAAAATAGTACTTCAAATAAAATCTTATGGTGACGATAGGTCCACCCTGAAATAGGAATGGAAATTGTTTCCTATGGGATTGTTTTGACATAAAAACAACTCCCAGATAGATAGGGATACAAATACAGACTAAACAGCCGGATGGATACTTAGCACAGATACATGCTTGAACTGCAGATACATGCATCTCCTGCAGATATGTGTGGCAGATAGTGGATGCTACAATACAGTTGGCTGTAGAGGAGAAGAGGGAGGTGGGAGCTACAGGTATTGAGCCAGCCTCCTGGGTGAGTCAGCGGCTGCTTGAAATAGATACTGCAGGCATGGCCTTGATCACGCTTTTCACCAAATGAATCATTTATCAGCCACAAACACTGCAGTGCAAAAAAGTACAGCTTACTTTTCATCTCCTGGTTAAATTGATAAGACAACATATGGAAAAATGTGCAGTGCGTATATAAACACAGAGCGTGTCAACAGCATTTTCAGGCAAAAGCTGGCAGAGGCCGAGCAGCATTGTTTCCCCGGAGCTTTGTGTTTGTGTGCACTGAGAGGTTGAGCACGTACAATTTGGCCCGGTTATGTTTGCAGACGGACATCCAGGCCTGGTGCCCAAAAACAAGGCGGTGAAACCAACCCAATTTGGGCAAATATGCAATTCATTTTTACACACACACACAAACTGGCAGAGAAGACACACAGAGTCAAGCACATAATGCAAATGATGCAAACAAACAAACAAGACTCCAGTTTCTCTCTCCCGTGCTACTTCTCTTTCCATCTCTCTTACACACACGTAGTCACACAAAATGTTGTGGTTAAAAAACAGCTTGCCTATTCATCCTCTGGTTCATTTGTGTAGGGAATGGCCACATGCATGAAAGCAGCCTTGAATAAAAGGAGCCTGATTCAGGAATAATCTGCAGTCCTCAGAGGCTCTAATGCTTTGACTCCAATAGACTGCAGGAAGGCTGAGGAGGAGCACTTTAAATGCTAATGGCTCTTTATGAGAATAGATCACAACACTACACAGTGCAAAATAAGGCCCGCAAGTCCCCTCTATAACTACAAGCCCTGCCCTGATCAGGCAGCTAAACACACACATCGAACATGGCCATGTCACAGGCTTCCATGTAAACAAGCATGACAAATGGAGTGCAAAAAAAGAAAGGGGAGGAAGGAGGTATATAAAATGTAAAAATGTGGCATGTGTGTGATGAAAGAGCCAGTTTCTCCACTCAAGGAGTGTAATCCTCTTGCAGGCTGAGTTGATACTCTCTTTTTTCTGCTGCTTGAGCCGCCGGCCTGCCAGTGCAGCAGACGCCTGGGGGGCAGGCGATCTGATTTGGCTGTCCGTTAGTCATATGAAGGGTGTTTATGGTGGTGGCAGATCATCTCTCCTCTCTTCTTTCCCTCTCAACCTCTTCCTCTCCTTTTCCCGCCTCCCGTTCCCCAAAAATGGGACACTGGGAGGTGGGTATAATCAGGATTACTTTGCACAAGCCAACCAAACACAAATATGCACTACACACAGTCATAACTGAAGGAGTTAATGCATATGCATTTGCACACCCAGTCATAACAATTGCGTACATGAACAACTGAAGTAAACAAGCACACACTTTGCTGCAGGACCTCTCGCCCACCAGAGGTTTGGAAACATGCAGAACTGCAGATATGCACTTTTCCTGAAGGCTCAACAGCATGACTACAGTGTGCATAGAAGTGCTCCGTTTGCGCATAGCAGAGGAGCAAGGAGGTTGAAGAGTTTGGACAGACAGTGAGGTCAGGCAGGATAGATGACTGTGAAAATGAAAAAATGAATAAAACAAGAGCAGGAGAAATTAGAAACTGACTGCGCTGTGGGCCACAGAAGCCTGGACCAGTAGTCAAAAGTAAGTAGAAGGTTGGGTAATATAACAGGAAAGGTTAAAAAAAAAAGATCTCAGTGATCATAAACTGCCACATCGCCTTCCATTAGCAAACATTATAGAGCAGTCAACCACATCCTGTGTGCCACCACAGGCACCACACCAGCTGCTATTAGTGTCGGTCAACCATTATACACAATGATGGTATGGAGCCATCAGTGGACAAAAATAAGTGCAAGGGTATGGTCACTAATGGAAAGCATGTTTGCGACATCCTTCGCCTGTGGACCATTTTCTCAAGCGAACTGAGCTGTGATTTTGTTTGATATTTTACAAACGTCAGCGATCTGAACTTCTTGGATGACAAATCACCTGGAGCACAGTACCAAGCATTTTGTACCTTGTTGTGGTCTACAGCTTCAAAATTATTACTAAAAATGCACTCAAAATTGAGTTCTCAAAGGATATTAAAAAAAAAGATCACCTTCATCTGACTCTGCCTGCAGGTCCACCAAATTTAGTGCAAGTGAAGCATGAGTACCTTCTAATTGGTTGGTCATGCTATAGAGACGATACTATAGAAATGAAAGTTGGACATACATTAGAGTAGTCAGTGTACCAGTTGTATAGCAGTAAATATTCACTATTCACTGGAAACTAGCATGATCCCCTCCCTGAGTAAACTGGAAAGCATGGCCGTTTTCCAGCATGATAACAAGCCCAATTACACCTCCAAGATGACAAGTGCCTTGCTGAGGAAGCTGAAGGTGAAGGTGATGGCGTGCACAGGTATGGCTCCAGACCTGAAGCCAACTGAGCATCGTTGGGGCATTGTCAAGCAGAAGGAAAAAAGGAAGCGCAAGGTGTCTAAGATGTCTTACCTGTGACTGCAACCTGTGCAGTTCTGGTGAATTTCATGTCCAAGAGGGTCAAGGCAGTGGTAGATAACATAGGATTATTATCTACCATATGTCACAATAATCAATATATTGAACGATAACAAAACAAAGTCGATTATTGTGCAGGCGTAGATAAATGGGCATGTGCTCTCATACGTCTTCGATTTCCTTGTCTGAGTCCTCGTCTCTCTTTACCACGCAGGCTGGATGTCAAGAGGGTTCACTTGACATCTTTTGGTGCGCGTTAATGCTACAGTAGAATGAACGGTGAGAGCGAGACCTCATTTCATCTATTTGGCCTCTTTCAGCAGAATACTTGTGCTCCATGTTGAGCTTATACTTTTGGCATAGTCTTTAGGTAAACAGCAAATGAGAATCATGCTGAGTCTTGGTAGTGACGGCGTCAACTCAAAGTTAAGAGCCAGTCTGTCCCGTTGTTTAGTTGGTAGCGTGTGGAATCTCAAAGTTGACCAAATTTTTGGCTCATGGCCACAACCTTCCACTATACACTTGCAGGTCATTATTGTGGATGATGGGCTAAATTCCAAAAGGGCTAAGTTCCAAAAGGGCAGTTTTTCTTTAAATGCATAACACTGCGTTAAAAAGTGTGCTAAACTAACCCCGTGTTTAAGTCATTATCACATCATGCCCTTTAAAGTGACATGCAGTCTCAGCCATTAAGCTTTTGTATTAAAAAACAAGTTTTGATGAGTTGGATTAGATGGCGGGGAAGGATGCCGGACAAACCTGATAGACCCAAACGCGTAGTGAGGGTGTGCTGGGAACGTCTGGCAGAGTCTCCCGTTCGTCGAGTCTTCAACTCTCATCTCTGGCAGAGCTTCGCTTGTATATCGAGGGAGGACCGGGATATTGAGTCTGAATGGGCTGTATTATGTGCCTCCATTGCTGAGGCAGCCAGTCGTAGTTGCGGCCGGAACGTGGTCGGTGCCAGTCGTGGCGGCAAGCCCCGAACCCGATGGTGGACACCGGGGGTTAGGGCTGCTGTCAAGCTGAAGAAGGAGTCGTATCAAGCATGGAAGGCTTGCGGGACTCCCGAAGCAGCTGACAGGTACCGGCAGGCCAAGCGGAATGCGGCTTTGGCGGTGGTCGAGGCAAAAACCCGGGTCTGGGAGGAGTTTGCTGAGGCTATGGAGCACGACTTTTGGTCGGCCTCGAAGAGGTTCAGGCAAACCGTTCGACACCTCAGAAAGGGGAAGCAGTCCCCAGTTCACACTGTTTACAGTGCGGACGGAGGCTTGCTGGCCTCGACTGAGGATATAGTTGGTCGGTTGAAGAAGTACTTTGAGCCCCTTTTCAATCCCAATGACATACCTTCTGTAGAGGAAGCAGAGTCTGAGAACACGTATGTGGACAATTCTATCACCGTGGCTGAGGTATTTGGGATAGTTAAAACACTCCCCAATGGCAAAGCTCCGGGGGTGGACGGGTTTCGCCCTGGAGGACTGTCTTGGTTGACACGCCTCTTCAACATTGCATGTAAGTCGGGAATGGTCCCCATTTTTAAAAAGGGTGACCAGAGGGTGTGTTCCAACTATAGGGGGATCACACTCCTCAGCCTCACTGGGAAAGTCTACTCCAGGGTGCTGGAGATAAGGGTACAATCGTTAGTCAAACCTCGGTTACAGGAGTTGCAATGTGGTTTTCGTCCCGGTCGCAGAACACTGGACGAGCTCTACACCCTTGCAAGGGTACTGGAGGGTATATGGGACTTTGCCCAGCCGGTCTACATGTGCTTTATAGATTTGGAAAAGGCATTTGACCGTGTCCCTCGTGGTTTCCTGTGGGGCGTGCTCCGGGAGTACGGGATTGGTGGTCCGCTACTACGTGGCATTCGGTCCTTGTAAAATCGAAGCAGGAGCCTGGTTCGCATTGCCAGCAGTAAGTAGAGTTTGTTTCCGGTGAACGTTGGCCTCCGCCAAGGCTGCCCTTTGTCACCGGTTCTGTTCATAATCTTAATGGACAGAATTTCTAGGCGCAGTAAAGGCGTTGAGGGAGTCCAGCTTGGTGACATTAGGATCTCGTCTCTGCTATTTGCAGATGATGAGGTTCTTATTGCCTCATCAGGCTGTGACCTTCAGCGTTTACTGGAGAAGTTTGCAGCTGAGTGTGAAGCTTCTGGGATGAGACTCAGCACCTCCAAATCCGAGGCCATGGTTCTCAGTCAGAAACGGGTGGACTGTACCCTCCGGGTTGGGAGTGATGACTTGCCTTAGGTGGAGGAGTTCAAGTATCTTGGGGTCTTGTTCACAAGTGAGGGACGTTTGGAGCGTCTGGTCGACAGACGTGTTGGTGCAGCGTAGCAGTAATGCGGTCGCTGTACCGGACCGTCGTGGTGAAGAGAGAGCTGAGCCGGAAGGCAAAGCTCTCTGTTTACCGATCGATCTACGTTCCCACCCTCACCTATGGTCATGAGTTATGGGTCATGACCGAAAGAACGAGATTGCGGATACAAGCGCCAGGAATGAGTTTCTTCCGTAGGGTGGTTGGACTAACCCTAAGAGATAGGGTGAGGAGCTCGGCCATCCGGGAGGAGCTCAGAGTAGAGCCGCTGCTCCTTCACATCAAGAGGAGCCAGTTGAGGTGGCTTGGGCATTTAGTCCGGATGCCCCCCGGGCGCCTCCCTGGTGAGGTGTTTCGGCCATGCCCAGCCGGGAGAAGGCCCCGGGGAAGACCTAGGACACGCTGGAGGGACTTGGTCTCACAGCTGGCCTGGGAATGCCCTGGTGTCCTCCCGGTGGAGCTGGAAGAGGTCGCCGGAGACCGGGAAGTCTGGACTTCCCTACTAAGACTGCTGCCCCCGCGACCCGGAGGCGGATAAGCGGAAGAAAATGGAATGGAATTAAAAACGAATGAGAGTGAAGGTCAGGCTGAGATTCTTCCACACAGTATCGCTGTATGTAAAATCACAACAAATGGATTTTAGAAAAACAAATTAATGAAGGTTTATCTAAAGAAGCTCTTCTAAACCACCTGATGAATTAGTTCACAACATCCCATAATTAACTGATACAAGAGGTAAATGACCTTAATACTGACTTAATTTGCTATATTGTATTTTCTTTAAACAAACAGATTGCTGTACAAAATTTCAATAGCTACTTAATGAACTATAATAAATTACAAGTACAACAAATGAATCAACAATAGCCCTACCTATACATATAGTAGTTCTCAATTTTCATTGACACAGCCAGAGAAATGTAACAATATTGTATAACATTATTATTATTATTGCAGTTGTAGTTTGCAGTGGTGTAGGCCTCACAGTCATATTATGGCTTCATATCGCTGTTGGAAAATTCTTGTGTAGAGATTGTATGTTCTTCCTGTGTATGGGTAGGTTCTCTCCGTGTACTCCAGCTTCCTCCCACAATCCAAAAATATGCACGCTAGGTTAATTGGAGACTCAAAATTAACCATAGGTGTGAATATGAGTGTGAATGGTTGTTTGTCTATATGTGTCCATCAACTGGCTGGGCACAAGTCCAGAGTGTACCCCGCATACCTGCGACCCTCGTAAAGACAAGCGTCAAAGAAATTGGATGGATGGATAGTTTGCAGTGGTTTATTCCACTGCATTAGACAGTTTCCAATGTTTTGGTTACCTTGTTTCCACTTTGATGCAGTTCTACATCAACAACTACAATAATCACAATACATGAAATAATAATACATTAAATAAATAAATGTATACAAAAACTGGAGTTGTCCAAAAGCTCACTTTTTAAGGACAAGACCCTACATTTGCGTGTAGACAAGAAGTGTAAAAAATATTCATGTCGACATAGCCTAGTTAGGATCAGACATTCTAAAGGTGTGCCATTTGGACACCCTTGGTCACACATGGACAAAGTCCCCCCTAACTTGGTGCAAACAAAGCACCATGGTTATCTGACATTGTATCTTGTCTTTGAAGACCATTTTTTCACGATAAGGCAGAAAAAACATTTCTAAAGCTGTCAGAGTTGCAAGGGTTAAATACTGATGTATCTATTCTGTACCTGGAAAGTTAACAATACAATACATTGGGCTACGTTGGCCGAACCCTACTGTCTGTTTGGTCATTGTTTTGCCAAGTTCTGTGGTAGAATGAGTCAGTAGTAAATAATAGAGTGCCTTGCAAACTAGGCCACAAAATAAGATAAGAAGGGACTAAACACATACACAGTCAGTATAGACTCAAAACTCAAGAAAGTGCTGTTGATGTTGAAATCGTGTCATATAGCTTTTCTGTTCTGCACTGAATGTTTTGTTGGGAAGATATCCATGTCATTTTGATGTGGTCGGACCCATATATAAATAAATGTACAATAAACTAAGGACCACTCCTCTTCTTTTTCAACATCAAGCTGTGACTGAATGCAGTTATTTATTATTCCACAGCGTTTTGTGCTCAATAACTTTGTTTGTAAAGATACAACTATATTTGAAGTTGAATATTGTTGACATCCCTCACGCTCCTCTTTTCTATTCACTGCACAGCACAGCTGATTAGGAGGAATCAAATCAAAGATGTCATGATAGGAAGAATTCATTCGGATAAAGGTTTGCACAAACAGAAACAAGGCCATGCGAGTACACGCAAGGAGGGCCTGGTCCCAAGCCCCAGGTACAGTTCACGCAGTAATGGCTTTTAGATTGCTGCTGTGTACAGAGATGATGGGCTTGGGTTAACAGATGGGCAAGAGATGGCTTGGCCAACCTTGTGTTCATCACTCAGCAGAGCCAACTGCTCCATTCTTCTTGCCTTCTTCTCCTCCTTTCCTCTCACATCCCATTTCGTCTCTTTTGTTTCACTTGACTCGCGCCACCACCCGTTTCTTCACCCCTCTAGCATCTGTGTTTCACCTTCCCTCGCCCTCCCTCTCTCATTCGCTTCCTCAATTTCCTGCGTGCAAATACGGGTTGTCTGCCAGCCCAAATTCTAATCCCCTGACTTTTCTTCATGGACTAGTGCCGCTGGGGCAGCCATCCCTCTATTTCTTTGTCCTTTGCCGCTGTGCTGGGCAGCTGGCCAGTGCACACAGCTGCAAGTCAAGTTCATAGTGTGTTGGAGAACCACATTGTGTTCCTCAAAGGAGACTGTGAGCCAGTGATTAACCAGTGCTCTGGCCAGGAGGAGAAGTGATTGGGGCATGCTGGGATGCAGCGGCACCACTGGCCTGCAAGTTCTCGACTGTAAAAAGGCGGGCCTACTTGTAGGCCCTGCTTTGGCCCGGCTCAGTACAGTTGAAGCAAGGTGCAGGCACGACTAATAAGAACGAAGACGCACCGAGAGCCACATGTCCCTTTGTCTCACCTCTGATAATGGCCAGCTTTGCGGTGACTGACATCTCTCCTTCGCTGTTGCGTGCCACACACTCATAGATGTTCTCATCTCGAGGTGCTCTGAGAGGTTGGATCCTCAGCACAGCGCCTGCGCCTTCGTCAAACTCGATGGTCTGAACAGCGACGAGAAAAGACACATTAGTCACATACAAGTGGAAGCATGCGTTACCACATTCCTTATCCCGTCGGTTGTGCAACTTTTCATTTATTCAGATTTTGAATTGATACGTTCCATGGCTCATATGTGTACCCTGTTGTAACAATCAGATTTTGCCCAGTCAATTAGCAAAAAGAAGTAATGAAAAAAACACTTATTATTGAACAATATTATATAATAATAATAGTTTCAGACACTGGACAAGTTGTATTCATAGGATTAAAAATATGCAATTAAATTCATTTTTGCATGCTTTGTTATTTTAATCTGAATATGCACCGTATTGTATCAATGTTTCAAATGTCAGCAGTACGTTAAAGTGCTCATCACACCAAAAAAAAAGGCTAAAAAAACAATAACAAAATGAACATACTCACCTAATAAAATATTTTTGTCATCATCATATAAAAATGAACATATATAAAAAAAATTTTTTTACATTGCTTTGACAAGTATTACCAACAGTTAGTTGGTAACACTAATTGGTAATACTAATTGTTGGTAATAGTAAGTATTACCAACAATTAGTTGGTAATACTTGGTTAAGTTTTTGGACCAATGCCATTTTGGCTGTGAAGTCGCACCTGGAATTCTTTTCGCAGTCACTTCAGTCATGGAATCACAGCGGAGAAAGGAAAGAGACATTTCAAACTGTTCATTGATAATTGAAGACATTTTTGAAGTAGAAGAAAATTAAGGTACGTTTGAGGGCCCGTTATGTATCATTCAGACCATTCAGATGTGTGCCATAGATTAACGAGCCAATAAAAAAAATAACCAGGAATGTTGTTTTGCTGGCAGTGATTGCCACAGCGATATATACAGAGTATACTGTAAGTTTTTAGACCTGTGAGCAGTGATTGAGGAAAATGAATCACAGCTTGCATTCTAGTATTAAAATTTGACATGAAAACACAAATTATTCTTCTTTCCTTTAACTGAAAAATAATATCAAAACAGTTGTCCTCAAAGTGTGCACAATACCGACAAATCTGACAGGTGTCCATCATGCTGGCGTTCGTTGCACTCGCCTGGTTAATTTTTAGCAGCAAATTGGGATTTTCGGATATACTACTTTTGATCAGGTGTTTGAGCAAATTTCTGCTGCACAACGCATAGGCCTAAATAAAAAATATGTGTGCCACCACGACACGAAACAATTAAAAATATGGAGGGGGTGTCCTGGGTGTGACGGCACTTCCGCATTCTGCTCCAGATGATGGAAAAAGACTTTTTAGTTTTTAGTGACAAAACCTTTACAAAACGAAACATTTGAGCACACACCTAACATAGGAAATATGCCTTTCAGTGTAATATTTCACCGCAAAAATAATAAGATTAACATGCGTTTTGGTGTCATGAGCACTTTAAGGTGCAATATTTCTTTACTACAATATTATTTTATTATATTTCAATTCAGGCGTGCAATATTTTTATTTCTCTTATATTTTTATTTCTGTTTATTTGCATACATACAACAGTATACCACACCAAAAACCTCTTTTTTAGTGAGTTCCTTTAAATAAGACGACCCCTTGCGTTGTTACATTATGCTTTATTAGCTATAACTTTGTTACGCTGTGGATGTTAGGCTTGTGAGAGGATATAAATGCACAAAAAAGTCAAATTACATGCAAAAAAACCCCTCAAATAGGCAAGGAGGTGAGAGTTTTTCTTGTCTCCTCACATTTTCATTCCAGTTTTGCATTTGTATTCAATTAAGGTCAAATTATGAGTTGCTGTTGCCACTGAACTGTCCAAGAAGCCACTATTTCTAAATCATCACTGTTAGGGTTAGCAATACTAAAGTCCAAAATTGGCCCATAAATTTTATATTATATTAACGATGGTTACTTGCCCCACTCATTAAGATACGTACCTGGAGGGAAAAGGCGTCTTGTGCAAAGACACCCCAGTGTGTTGTACTTACCATTTTGGGCCGACTGTTTGGAATTTAATATTATTTCATGCATTAGAATTAGAGAACAGCATGCACATATAAAAATAATAAGATAAAGCATTATTCAGCTGGAATTTGCTCACTGGTGCATGAAGCCCACCAAAAATGAGACCTGCGATCTTTTGCATCTGTTCAGTCCCCCAAGCAACTGACTATCGCTTGGTTTAATATCCCCCTGCCCCCTCCAATCAGCCTCAAACACGCTCACATGAGCCGACAAGGAACAAATGCTGAATAGTGGCTTATTGTTATTAATCATTTCAACATTTGTACTGTAGACATGTCAAGAAATGTTTTGGCGTGAGAATTTTGTAAGAAATCATACAAAAAGGTGTAGTACAAACGCATTATTTTCAACCAGGGAGGGACATTTAACAACATTTTCTTCAACAATGATGAAAATAATTGCTTGAACGGATATGAATGGACATGTTTTTGTGAGTTATAAACATCTGCTTTGATGCCAACGTTCCTTGCTGATCTCATATACAAGCCCTGTCCACACTGGAACTTTTTCTGTTTAAAACAGTAAAGTATTTCATTGTTTCAGCTTTAAATTCACTCGGCAATAACGCTGTGGGTGCCCTAAGAGGGCATTTTTTTAAAAACAGCTATTAGGGTGGTAAACTTTGACAATGCTGTCTTGTGGTTGCCTTATGGACAAGCAAACCGCTATTTTTTGAAAACAATGGTGTCGCCACCCCGTTGACACCATGTGACCGCTAAAAAATATCATCATATCTGAATGTTTCGATTGTCGTGACCCACAGTCGACATTCGCCTGATATTTACTTGTTTTATACTCCAAAGTGACTCACAGAAGTAAGTAAAGTAAGTAAAGATGATGGACCTTACGTGCGTGCATTCTTTCTTCTTCTATTGTTTTGGTGTGTCATATGGTTCTGTCTGTGTGTCTGTTTACAGCGCCACATAGGCACACCATTTTCACCCATTAGTACCTTCCCAACTGGATGTGACTACTTTATGAACCGACAATGTGTGGACGCAATTTTTTTACCTCGTCAAAAAAAAAAAAAAAAAACAAACCCACGAGTGTTCCCGTGTGAACAGGACCTAAATCAACAGTGCCAAGTGCACTCCAGTTTGCTTCAAAGCACATCTAATCAACAATCAATTCCATACAATAGTTTGTGAATCAATTCGGTGGTTAGATATTTTATTACAGGATTCGATCAAAAAATGTATTTTCCATCATTACAGTTCCCTATTTTTGAAATATATGAAATCTTATTTAATTTTCATGAATTGGCTGCACAGTGAATATGCATACAAGTAAACATAACTGTTCAAGCCACAGTTTGACCATTGTGTCCAACTGACTTCCTAGACTTCCTAAGTATTTATAGCTTTTAGAAGAAACAAGAAGTATTTAATTACTATTTAAGCATTTTTTCACTGGTTTATTGTATAACTTAATGTTTACTTTTTGGGATAAAATTTACATTATATTAAGTTAATTTAAGTACACTGCAATGTTGCACTGTTATCTAATGTTTACGTTGAGATACTACAATCGACTAGATCAGAGGTTCCCAACTGGTTTGGCTGCAGGAATCCACCATTGCTGCAAACTGCCAAGCAGCGACCCAAACTGAAACATTTTCAACTGAAACATCTCAACTATCTTATACTTTCATGGACTGTTTGCAACAAAACATGTGCTGCAGCAGTGAGACGTGGGACTCTGTTTTATGGCGTGCTATTTTCCAGCAAATATCTGCAGCTGTCCGGATGGACGGCATGTTAAATCCCCACTCAGTTTTCCTTGTGGCGATGTAGCAAGCGTACAGCACAGACAAAAATGTTTGTTGCATTCATGGACATCGGGTCATTATATATATATATATATTTTTTTTTTTTTTGTCCAGGCAAGACTCACGACCGACTGCAACCCACCAGTTGAGAATCACTGGACTAGCTGGCCATGATATCTAAAATGTTTGTGCAGAGCCGTGCGTGTCATGCAACAAACATAAGTTTGCGCACTGTGACAACCACCTCGATACGCTGAGAGTTGACCTTCTTGCCCTTCTTGTTCCAGTAGACGACCGGCTTCGGATTCCCGGTGGCTTGGCATACAAACGATGCCACGCCTCCTGACACGCCAATCTGGTCTGTGGGAATCTTGGTGAACTTGGGAGCAGCTGAGGAGAAAGTAGAAAAGAGACACGCATGTGAAAGTAGATCCCTAAAACTCAGCAAACTGGC
The DNA here is from genome assembly GCA_024372805.1 of Oostethus manadensis. Taxonomy (NCBI): domain Eukaryota; kingdom Metazoa; phylum Chordata; class Actinopteri; order Syngnathiformes; family Syngnathidae; genus Oostethus; species Oostethus manadensis. Next base: position 1,040,521 of record QODF01000031.1, on the reverse strand, counting down.
TAAGACAACATCCTGCTGACTAGTCTCCAATCCGCACTGGTCACCCTGTTTTTGTGCTCCCTTGGCTATGTGTTGTGATTACTTCCTGGGTATCATCTAGAGGACACCGTCAAGGACTTCCTGTGGGTCATAAATAAAAGATGGGCTTTGGCTTCAGAGGACCTGCTTTCACTGTCGATCTTACTCGGCTTGTTCCAGGCCAGCCGAGCCATCAACTGCAGCAAAAGCTCTCTTAACAAATGGCTGTTGTTATGTAAGCATTGAGTGCACAATATAGACGTATCAAAATTTGGCGTATTAACAACAGATAGGTCAATTAGTCTGCAGAAACATCAATTTGGGGGATTTGTACTTTAAATTCTGAAGAACTTAACCATTTCAGTGGGTCTATCAACATTAGTGCTAATTTTATGTTTTAGCCAGAGGGGAAAATTGAGGAGAATGATCGCTACTACTATGTTTCGTGCGAGAGTGCAGGAGTGTAAAAGTGTAGCAATTGCCCTGTGCAAGAAAACAGCAATTTCCAAGTCGGCTATTGAGCCAATAGTAGTGAACCGGTATTTTTCTCTGCAAGTGAGTCAGATCGATCAAAGAGCCAACACACACCCACCCCTTTGCTATCTGTCTGTGGCCTGTTGCCATGGTGGCCAGCTTAACTCCTCGTCCATCAGGGTGAAGGCAGCATGACCCTTACCATGGCAACCTGAATCTCTCCTCCCACTTTCCTGAAGTCTGGGTGGCTAATGTCCTACTGTGTTGACTCATTTCTACTCCGTAGATGCAATAGGAGCCCAAAGGCAGCTTATCAAATAATCATTTGCAGATTCTAAAGGCTGTTTGCACTCTTTCACACTCTGCTCATCTCACTGGATAACACAGGCGCACGGTTTCATTACAGCCAAAATAGAAAGTAAACACAACCCGGTTCAAAGAACACAGTGCTCTGATGTAAAAAAAATAAGAAAAGTCCTTTCAAATTTAATTTGAAACTAGACATGATGTTAAATTTAATAGGCCAAGGACACCCAAACTGAATGAAAGGTGGAGCCAGGACCCTTACTATATACAGCAGAACCTCAGTTTTTAAAATTTTCAACTAAAATCTTGCAAAGTTGTATTTGACCCTTTAGTATTGAATGTTATGGTCTTAATAAATGTGAACAGAACACTTGTTTATTCAGCCATGTTAGACCACACACCCAACAGCAAATCAAATACTAAGTTCACACAATACTACATTCATTTGGCAACATTCAGGTAGTATTGTCTAAATCAGGTGTACCCAAAATTGTTCTATCGACGCCCGCATGCTCGAAAAATCACAGGAAGTGGGGAAGTTCATATTTTGCATTACAGGAAAAATGCCACCACAACATATCAACATTTGTACTTTTTCTCCAAACATTATGCCCTTTTTCTCTATATCGTAGTTTTAGAATGTGCCGCCAGTCAACAAAAACGTAATGTCTATAGTGTTGTCTCTTTAAAAGATATACTGTAATACACACTAAAGACTTTTGCACATCTTGAAGTGCCATAAAAAAAGCATTTTCTTTTGCAAAGCCCTTTTCATGCCAGTCAGGTCAGGGTTCTGGTTAGTGCAGTTTAAAACTTTAATTTAGTTCTGTTTAGTTCACACAATAATACAGCATACTGTTGTAATTAATTAATTAAGGATTGCTGTTTTGCGGTTGGCTATGGCCCAGTATTAGTCTAAAAATATTGAAAGGCAAGAGTGAAAACAGTTGCCCTCACATATTGTGTGGAAGTGGTGTGGAAGTTTTTGGCTTTTTACTTTGTCCTACATCCCCACTAATTTTGAAACTCTTTCTTAAGTTTAGAATTAAATAAACTACAGGCTAAATAGATAGCTCGCTAGCATGCTATGCCTAAAGCCGTGGCTATTTGAAGGCTTCTCATGTACAAAGGCCTCTTCATGACACCCCACAGACTTCCATTTCGATTTTAGTCTGGGCTCTGGTTAGTTAATTTTAAAATTTTAATTGTGTTCTCGTAAAGCCAGAGATTTTTGGGTTGGACTTATACTTCATTGCCATTTTCCCGGTTCAGCTTGCAGCTTATGGCCGAAATAGACTGCTATTTGGACCGGAAGTACTAAAGCCCCGAGTTGAGCTGTCGACAAACAATTCGAAATCCTGACGCTACCACCACTAGGTCTTGATTTTGAATTTGGAAATGCGGCTTGCTTTCATTAGATCTTGAACACATGCTTTTAGGGGATGTAATGGATATTTATTGTAAAATTTAGCCTGGCTGTTTCAACAGCACTGTGTGCATTGTCAATATCTATTGTATATTACCGTTTGAATGATACCACTTTGGAGAAATGCAGTGTGCTACAAAAAGATAACCAAACAAACCCCAGATGTCAGAAATGAATTGGTACCATTTATCGCTGAGCCACAATTCTCAACAGGAAGATACAAAAAGCTGAAGTTGGCACAGTGGAGTCAATCAGAACAAATTTATGGCCATCATTCGAAGGCCCAAGAGCCCTATATATCCACCCTGCTAAACTCTAAGAGAGTCTTGGGACACTGGGACTAGTGAAGCGCTTAAAACCTGCAAAAGTACCAAAAAAATGTAATGTTGGACTGCCTTGTTCCTGTGACAGGATTATGATTGAATTCCATATGCCTTGTTGAGCTTGAACATGCTCTCACTGGCTTTATGTACAGTCCAGAATGTTTCCTGTGCTCTCTAAAATGCGCTTCAGCACCAATCCTCTTGCAAAACCGACCCCGCTGGCAATGTTACTACTTAAGCCTCTTCTGAAAGCCTGGGAAAAGCCCTGCAAGGCACTGACTTTGTGTGGATTTGCACTGAACAAAAACTTGTTATGACTGACTTTTTGTGGGAAGCTGGCTGGAAAATGGGGGACTAATGAGGGGTTCTTGCTCTTAATAGAAGCTTTCCCTCCTTTTCACCCGAGCAGCCAGGTCGACTAATCTTTTACTACTAGCCAGCTTAGAGAAAACACCTTTTTGAACCTGTAATCGTTTCAGTGACTGACTGCGCTCAGTTGCAGACGGAACAATGCAATCAGCATCAAATGGCTTCTCTCTGTCCGCTACTGGCCGAGATGCAATCAGCCTTGTAAGGTGGTAAAATGCAAATTAATTGCATGCTGTTTGAAAGATGGATACCGCCCATGAGGAGCTGGTATCGCAAATTGCATTTGACTTCCATAAAGAAATGTGAGGGATGTCAAAGGTTTTAAGTGCGGCCATCTGTGGTCAGAAAAGCCTTTAAGCCGCTTTTAATAACGCATTTCTTCCTGTTTGTGTGTTTTGACAAGTACACAGTTAATCCCACTTTAAGTTGTTAAATGAGCAATAAGTTATTGGGATCATGTAAAATGTGACTTAATGTGGCTTGAAAATGAACTGCACTGTTAAAACTGAACTATATGCATGAATAAATAACTAAAATCAGTTTTTTTATTTTTGACTAACAATGGATTTATCATGAGATATAAAGCATATTTTTTTGGTTCACGTTGAAAATGTACGCAAAAATGTTAGCGTACGTCTTGTCGTGTTATTAATACATAGCGTGAGTCCAACTGTGTTTGGAAAGTATTTTTATCCAAGTCATCCCATAGCATAGAAAGCCGGTGTAATGATGAGCTGTGTCGAGTTGCGCATCTGGTAGCGGAATGCTGTGGATTTTAGCGTGGATTTCACTCAAGTAAGTAGCTATCTAACAAATGCATACCTAGATCAGTGGTTCCCAAAATGTTTTTGCAGCGTACCCCTTTTGGAGATAAAATTATTCTACACACACACACACAAAAACAGTTCTCATTACAGTAATAATGAAAAGTGTTAATGGTAGCGCCGTGCCCCCATTAGGGGGCGTGACCCCAGTTTGAAAACCACTGGAGTAGACAATGCTATGTAAGTACATGTTGCGTTTAACATCATGTCATAAATGTCATCGTTGCACATGTTGTGTTGTAAAACCATATGCAGTCATTGTTGGAATTTTGCAGCTTCACTCTGTCATGGTTTATCAAAAATATATTACTAAACAAGTCATGCAGTTTCACTAAGCACGTTATATTTAAAATAAGCACAATAATCTTCCATCATCATAAAAATGTGACTTTCATCCATCCATTTTCTAAGCTGCTTATCCTCATTAGGGTCGCGGGTATGCTGGAGCCTATCCCAGCTGACTTTTAGGCGGGAGGTGGGGTACACCCTGGACTGGTTGCCAGTCAATCGCAGGACAGACAGACAAACATTCACACTCTAATGGACAATTTAGAGTCGCCCAAAACCTAACATGCATGTTTTTTCAATGTGGGAGGAAACTGGAGTGCCGGGAGAAAACCCACACACGCACGGTAAGAACATGCAAACTCCACACAGAGATGCCCAACGGAGATTCAAACCCTGATCTCCTGACTGTGAGGCCAATATGCTACCCACTCACCCACCGTGCAACCTACACATAGTATACTGTATGCATTGGGTAAATATCATTACAGATAAATGTACTTTATGTGTATGTGTGTTCGTGTGTTTGTGTGGACCACTGAGGCAGAATATCTGAGCAAATGTGGCCATCAAAAAGATGATGAGGAACATGCTGATGCGACCTCCCGGCTTATCAAAACACATTAACGAGCCGCAGTCCGGTTGTAATGTACTGACAAGACTGCTTTCACTACTCTGTGACACACACACACATTTTCCAACAGATGCAGAAACAAAATTGCAGGCGTATATACATGTCCCCATTTATTCACACTACATCACATTGCATCCGCACCTAATTACAGCATACTGTACAGCATTCGCGCCAGGGAGAGATGCAGGTGATACATTTGAAATGAGCAGACTGTCATTTCGGGGGGTAACAAGAAAGCATGGAGGGGAAGCATAAAAAACTGTCGAAATATGATTGACAGATTATTTCCATGCTGACATGCCTTTAACATGTTTCTCTCTTGACATCCTTCCTATTGCTTTAGAAACACTCCCAGCCATCACAGAACTTTTGTTGCTATGGCAACTAAGTAATGTAGGACAGCCTGTTCTCAGAAGAATTCAGTTGGTTATTAATAAAGTGACATATAGTATCTAGCAAAGGTCTTTGGCACGATTAATGAAATTTTATGAAGATCACATATGAATACAATGTCACTCACTGGACTGTGCGTGTAATTTCTAAGTTTTTCCTTTCTTACTCTTTACTGCGTCACCAAAAAAATAACTAGTCCTGTAGTCATAGTGCATAAGTGCATATTCAAGCATTAAAAGTATATGATCTCTGTTTTATAACGACGTCAGCAATTTTTATAAACAGGTTGGTTTATAAACAGGTTGGTAGAACCTCGGTTACAGGAGTTACAATGTGGTTTTCGTCCCGGTCGCGAAACACTGGACCAGCTCTACACCTTTGCAAGGGTACTCGAGGGTATGTGGGAGTTTGCCCAGCCGGTCTACATGTGCTTTGTAGACTTGGAAAAGGCATTTGACCGTGTCCCTCGCGGTGTCCTGTGGGGGGTGGTCCAGGAGTACGGGATTGGTGGTCCGCTTCTACGTGCCATTCGGTCCTTGTACAATCGAAGCAGGAGCCTGGTTCGCATTGCCAGCAGTAAGTCGAGCTTGTTTCCGGTGAACGTTGGCCTCTGCCAAGGCTGCCCTTTGTCACCAATTCTGTTCATATTCTTCATGGACAGAATTTCTAGGCGCAGTCAAGGTGTTGAGGGAGTCCAGCTTGGTGACCTTAGGATCTCGTCTCTGCTATTTGCAGACGATGTGGTCCTTATGGCCTCATCAGGCTGTGACCTTCAGCGTTTACTGGAGCGGTTTGCAGCTGAGTGTGAAGCTTCTGGGATGAGACTCAGCACCTCCAAATCCGAGGCCATGGTTCTCAGTCGGAAACGGGTGGACTGTACCCTCCGGGTTGGGAGTGAGGTCTTGCCTCAGGTGGAGGGGTCTGCAACGTGCGGCTCCAGAGCGCATTCATCTATTTCTTTTATCTCTTTCTCCTTCAGCTATGGATCCAACTGAAGTCCAAACTCAATGAAAGACCATGATGCTGGTCAACTGAACAATAGCAACTAAAGTGACACAGAAGAAGGTGGTACTGGATGTGTCACAGCAATTTTATTGAAAATGTTGATCCAAAATCGAGAAGGCTTAAGAGACTAATTGCCAGTTGGCAACGACGTCTTTGTCACTTGACAGTAAGCATTAAGTAAGTTTAAAGTATTGACTTCATTTTAGTTGTCAAATGTTGCAGCTTCACTAGCTCATGGATTTTCAAAAATATATTAACTAATGAATCATGCTGTTCAGCATATGAATATTTCCATCCATCCATTGTTTATGCCACTTGTCCTCATTAGGGTCGTGGGTATGCTGGAGCCTATCCCAGCTGACTTCAGGCGAGAGGCAGGGTATACAAAAATTGCATATTTAAGCATGTTAAATTTTCATAAAAATTGCTACAGTAGATGAACTAAAATACAAGTAGAAGGCATTCCAAAAATGCTTCCGAAAACGTGATGTTATGTAGTAATCTACACTAGTCACCAGCTGTCAGTAATTTTACTGCAGTGTTCACATAATCACCACAGCCTGATCGCCAGAACAAAAGGCCTTTATTGCAGGTTGGAATTATCGCACATTAAAAATGCATTAATTAAAGACTTGGGCTACTGTTGCAGCTGTAACCCACACAGGCACGAGTCTTATTTATGTCTTAACTGGCTTATTTGCTGTTATTTTGTCTACTATACCGGTTATTACAAGTGTAAACTTGTAAACTATAGGGGTATTAGTTTGTGTGCACAGGGCTCTAATAATGTAAAAAACATATTTAGAAGGTCGTAAACAGGTTTTCTATGACTTAACTACAAAAACATCCTATTTATGAATAAGGAATCATAATGAATAAGGAATTAGTGGCACCGAATAATAATGAAGAGAAATGTAAAATACAGTAGACATACCTAGTGCTCCATGCACACTGTTCACTTTATTGAGCAGGATGCTGAGAGGCAGTAGTAGACACAGCAGAGAGGTCCTGAGGCAGAGCCCAGGGATCAGACTCCTGGACTGGGTGAGAGCTCCACCTGTGCCGTGTCGATGCATGGTCTCACTGCAGGCTGCTTGGAGACGACCGAGATCTGGGCGGGGCTTCACTCAACAGGGGTACTGTAGGCACTCTGAGGAAGCACATACAGAAACATGAAGGTCAGCCAAAAGGAATGAAAACATACAGTATACGTCCCATCTCTGACTCATCACTTAAATGGCAGCGTAGAACGATTTTAAGCGCGGTAGAGAAAACATCCAAACAAAGAAAAATGAAAGGAAAATTCACGCTAATGCAGGATTAGGTCTTTTGATTTAGCCAGAGCACTTCTGACTGGGATTAACAGCTCAAGTGGGGCAGCTCCGACTCAACTAATACGAGAACAATAGAGCCTCTGCACACCAACTAAGACAAGAAACAGCCCAAAATTGTTTTTTCCTTTCTTCTCCTGCTTTTGCAATAATGACTGTCTGTGCTGGTGAACCGTGAAATAAGCTGCAATGATACATTTTAAGTTGTCTTACTTTGCACAAAGGTACCTTAGAACTTCATTTCCCTCTCGCTCTAGCCTAAGTAATTCTATTTCACTGTTATGCTGCAACATAAAGACGTGCGTTAATAAGAGAGCTGGAGTGTGCCACACTAATGAAAAACACATAATTGAGGGGTCAGAATGCGGCAAAAATGCAATAGCAGCAAATGCATCAAAGACTGCGGGTTAATAGATCGCCACCCCCTTCCAAGCCTCGGAGGAAGATGGGGAGGAGGGGGTTGTTGTCCATGTTTTCATCCCTCTCCTCGTAAAAACAGCCTCACACGTATGGATGTCAGCACGTAATTCAGCTGTATCTTCTTGCTGAGAATTAGACAAGCAGCACCCATAACTCTTTAGTCCTGTCCTCCTCCTGCTCTTTCTCCATGCGTCGGGACACAGGTGGGGGAGAAAGGAGCCTCTGTTAACCTGCCACACGTCACAAGCACCAACACTATCGGGGCACTACAGAAGTCATTTGTTCTGCTGTGGATCTTAAATCTTTCCACTACCAAGTCATTTTGGACAATTCTGTAATTCCGAAAGTACTGGAGAAAATGTATAAAGGCATGCTTAATGCCTTGGGGTAGGACATTTGGAATGAGGGGGAACAGCGATGAGTCAGGTTTAACATCAGAATGAACAAAAAAAAAACATGCTAAAGTATTGTAGGTATACAGTACTCCCTCGTTTATCGCGGGTAATTGGTTCCACAACCAGCCATGATTAAGTGAAAGTCCGTGAAGTGGGACTCTTTGTTATAAATCACGTGCTTTCAAATTTTTAGCATAGAAAAACTGTTTAGGATCTTCTAAATGCTGTTTTTAACATTATTAAAGTATAGTGACCTTTCTACCTGTATTACCTAATATAAAAGACTTATGCTCGTGTGTGTTGATGTAAATGTCTTCTGGTGGGGGATTACCAGGAAGTGATGTTGGGGGTTCAGAGTTCAGTTTCAGCCTGGCCGGGTTTATGGCTGCAGCCCGTGTTTATAATAAAGATTTTGATTTGGGAATATTGTGCCAACTGTGAGATCATTCTAAGACGCTATAGAACCATGTGATTCCGGCGATCAAGTCTGGTGCATTCGGTGTCTAATTGAGTGCTTCTCAAATAGTAGGGCCGGCCCCCCAAGTAGTAGTTTTAGTGCAAACCTGCCAACGTGTATGAATTTGTCGTACTCAGCATGCTGCTTGAATACGTCGGTATGCATCACTGTTCTCCCTTTTGTTGCATTTTAGTTAGGAGTTCAGTCTGTACAGTACAGTACAGTAAAAAAAAAAGATATGATCAGTTTCCTAATCGAGCAGGGCGCAAAAACATTTCTGTCCCCAAGTGGGGGCATGAAAGAAAATAATTGAGAACCACTGGTCTAATCAAACGTTAAAATAACATGACTGACACATTTTGACCATTCTAGAATACTACATAACGCGTCTTTAAATGCGTCTTATGAATGCCATATATTTGTATTGGAGTTCATTTACTCATTTTTATGCATGAAAATTGTTAATTTTAACATTCTTTGACTAATAACAGGTTGTAATCAAACCTAAAAGGCGGCAACTATTTTACGTTAAACTTTTTTCCGTAATTAACGCAGAGGCATCATGGCCAGTCACGCTTCTGTTATGATGACCGGCAGCAATACATTCTAGCGTTCACACAAAGTCTGCCGCTGTTGAATAACTTTATCTAACCTGAATGCATCAACAGCGGTGGAATTCCAACAGCAACCCCTCACAAACACGTCTCTAGTTCGGTCAGGGACACTCTGAACATCACAATATTTTATTTGTGTGGTCTAAAAAAACAGAAAAACAAAGAAAAACAATATGCGTATATTCCTATCACTCACTAACGTAACTCTTAATGCGGAAGTATGCTCAGAAATCCCAGAAAACAAACTCAAAACGTGTATGAAACTTAAGTTACATGGTGTCTTTGAATACAACACCTCATTGCTCAGGAAAACACAGTTAAAGTGTGATTCTAATGTTCTGCTACTATTAAAGAAACTGGTGTAAGGTGAATTGATTTTCAGACGTGTGCGGTATCTTTTAGCTTGGTTAAAATTTAAAGTCAGTCAATTGGAGTTGTTAATACATAATCCTGCCCTGTCTTTTATCTTTCTTTAATAAAATACAGTAGTTTACACATACAGTAGTTTCAAACGGTGATTAGTCATAATTAATCAATTTAAAACCTGTGAAAAATCTGCTAAAAATGTGTAATCATCTGCCAGCCCTATTTATAACATAAATATAATGTCATATATTTTACTTTTTTGAAAAAACATGACAGAATGAAAGTACAACATTTGAAGGGTGATATAATGAGGGACGACTGCAGCAGTAAAATGTAGATGTTTTCCCAGAAGGGTGGAAGCTGTTTCAGCTGCAAAGATTGTCTTGACCCGAATATAAGACGACCCATAAAGGGGCTGTTGCAACCCTTAGGCTTTCACTATGCAGCAAGCATTACCAGTATACCCCGCTTTCCTCCTGCTTTGAGTATACAGAATACGTCCCTCATAACACACAAACACATGTTAGCGCTGTGTGTTGTCAGATAATGATAGTGATTTGGAAAAGTTTAACTACTAATATTTGCTATCATTGAATGTAGTGTATCTTAACAATAGCATGACTGCTAAATTGTTGATTGCTTCTCGGAAGACTGCCTTTGTGTAAGTGCACACGTATATACAAATACACACTGTTGGTAACATGTTATTCTTGGGTTGAAAAATATACTGTATTTTTGTCCCAGGCCCTTGTTGGTCATCGTTTTCTTTTTTTTAACTTGTCATTACTAATACACTCTGAGCTGCCCCTGTCAAATTTGGGGCCCTGTGCAGAATTCTATTTGGAGGAACACAATTACACAATGACTGCATCCCAAACAGGAGCACCGCCAGGAATTCCGGGCCCCTCTATGGGCAACTGTAGTCACCACATCTCCAGGATCTAACTGACCCAGTAAAAGCTGTATTTATATTATTTGGCTTGAAGCTGAATTTATTTATATATTGGAAAAAAATAGTTCAATTGATATTTTTCAGCGCAAAAAAACAAATTCACAAAATGAAAACAAAAATGTTGTGGGCTGGGATCAGACTAGTGCCGATGCCTTAAATGGCAGCAACCGTACACTGACTTGGTGCAAATACAGCCCCCCATGGATCATGGGGCCCAACGCAAGGCGCGTTGCGTTCTCTGCATGTAGGGAGGGACAACTCAGAATACACTTAATACAAAATCTCTGGATTGATTGCTTCTTTATGCGTATTTTGGATTCTTGTTCGACTTTTTACTTTAATAGTATTGGTCAAATTCCGAACTGTTGAGCTGTGATTGACTGGTAAACAATCCAATTGCCCCCATCTAATTCTGATGGTCTACCAAAGATTCTAATTTGGGTACACGAACCACCAGGTGTATGGCAACTGTAATAGGGAATACGTAAATAAAAATGAAAAACAATTAGCGCCTAACACTCACAATTACGAGTCCACCTGAAAGCCTCATGGCGCAAGGAGAACAGAGCAGGAAGCTGGTCATTGCTCCGTGTGTATCATTTAAAAAATAAGGAAGTCTGATGATTATTTTGTGCATTAAGAGTCTTTAATCTTGAAGGTTTTTTTTGTATTGGTGTTCCAATCCCCACACGGCGCAGCATTCTGTCACTGCTGTAACTGGGGATTCCCTCCAAAATGAGGCTTTACCGTTGGTTGTATGTATTTCTGTACTACGGATACTGCTTAATCGTTTGTTAAACTTTCCCCTTCAATTTTCTATTAAATTAATATGCAGAGTTAAGCCATTTATTTTGATAAAATTATGACAATTTTAAATGAAAGAACCAAGAATCAATTTTATTTATAGTTGTGCATGTAATTAAGGTGTCATTTTGTTGTCTCTCCTATGAGGTTCTGCTTTTTTTAGCATTTAACAGGTCATTTGCAAATCATATACAAATTACATGACGACATCATTTACCAAATTCTAGAGACTTCTAGGACAGCCAATTGCTACTTTTTTTTTTACAGAAAAGTTGACAACATCCTTCTTTCTTTTATTTTTTTTCTTTTTTTCTTTGTTTTTTTTTTGGGGTAGCAGCCTAAGCAGGTAAGCCCAGGCGTTCCTCTCCTCGGCCACTTCGTCCAGCTCTTCCCGGCGGATGCCGAGGCGTTCCCAGGCCAGCTAAAAGACACAGTCTCCAGCGTATCCTGGGTCTTCCCCGAGGCCTCCTACCGGTTGGATGTGCTCTGAACACCTCCCCAGGAAGACTTCCGGGAGGCATCCTTACTAGATGCCCGAGCCACCTCATCTGGCTCCTCTCAATGCGGAGGAGCAGCGGTTCTACTCCGAGTCTTTCCCGGATGACAGTGCTTCTCACCCTATCTCTAAGGGAGAGCCCAGCCACCCCGCGATCTTGTCCTTTCGATCACTACATGTTGGCAACATCAGACACATTAATAGACGATACATAGGATGAATACTTATCTATTTATCAGAGCTCATGTGAAACTATCAAAATGCATTAACATTAATTAACCAATTAATTATGTTCCATATTTCAAAAAAAAAGTTACATTAAGGTGTTGGTAGTAGGCAGACCTACTGTTTTTGAATGTTGATATTTTTTTGTCCTAATTACATAGTAGCAAATGCCGATTACTGAGAAAGTGTTCCTTTATCCTTTACAGGTTTGCGAGGCACCCCTCCAGGTGTATCGACACTGAGTACTATGCACAGAGCATGACATAACATGTATTCACAGGTGACAGGCATCGTCCATATTGTCATTTGATGGATCCGTCTGCACATTAGCGACGCCTTCACTGTGACATCCTTGCTGCGTGGGCGCTAATGGCATGTCGAGATTACCGTCGACCCTTCCTCGCCTCTCTCCTAAACGAACGAGGCATTTCTGGTGCATTACATATTCAATGACTCCCCCGTCCACTTATTGAGGTAATGACCTGCTCTAACACATTACTGGCTGACACTTCCTCCTCCTAAAAATAGCCCGTCTGAAAAATACATCTGTCTATCTGATACCGAGGCTCTCCGCGCTATTGCTCCGGTCTTATCTGGGGGCTTTGTAATCGAGGTTGAATAGAAAAGCTTTCAACATGTTGTTTTTTTCAATTGAACAATACGATAAGAAAAATCAGATCAGTGCTCATTCAAGCACCATTGGCAGCATGTTAAGTAAATTCCCCTCTTAGGGAAACTCAATTTGCTGCTGTTAATCTAACTAGGGCTTCTGCTCCGTGTGCAGCCGCATAGCCACTCCAACATTAGACACTGCTCATATTTATTGATATATATTGCACTGTCTGCTCCCTCTCCTGGGTGAAACCTCCCTATCTATCGATGACCTCAGTATAACCCTACGTATCTTTTGCGCGGCTTATCCGGGGCTTCTTGTTGTCTTTCACCTTCTGACAAAGCCCTTTCTCCTCCAATCTAGTCACTCACCAACCCTCTAAACCCTTAATCTCACCATCATCTCACTCCTATGAGGCACTATATTCCTGAAATCTCCTCATCTCCTTCACTCCGTCCTTCCTTGGTAACCTCTTGTGATGCCATCATCCTCCTTCCTCCATCCACCAAGCACTCTTTCTCGTCGCCAAATCCTTTCTCCTATGCCCAGCTGCTCAGCACCGGCTCCTCCTTGTCGAGCCATAGACAGCATTCAGACAAAAGGCTTTGGAGCGTCTTACAGCTGCGAGCCAACGCAGAGGCAGTAAGCAGCAGGCACAGCCTGGTGGGTAAAATCTGTTTCTGTTAAAACTCTCTGGGCTTGGAGCTAGACAACAACCATGCACCATACTAGCATAGAGAGGAGAAGACATAATTGACATCAGGTTGTCGCCGATTTTCATCTGAATGCAAAGTATTCCACATTTTGCAGTTCATCAGTTACTATGTTACACTGGGGAGTATGGAATTTGGTGCATGAGACGTTAGCCTTTTTATTTGTTGAGGTAAATTTAGGCTGCGGATTGTAAATATGCCATCTGCATCTCTCTGTTATGCATACAACCAATCCATCACTCAATATTACTGGTTTAAGAAGTATAACCAATCTACAACTGTACAGAGAATTGCTAATGACCTTACACACAAACACACACGTGACATGCGGGTCATGCGTCATGCGAGGTCCATTTATTGATAAGTTAATCTATCCATTCACTTTCTGATGAGTGCATTATCGCAAAAAAAAAAAAAAAACAGCTGTGAGACAGAAATAAAGGTCATATTCTTATTCAGAATAGAATCCGGCCTAAAATCTGTTGTACCCCAATCACCAAATCTTATTTACGAATATCGGTCATGATACGTATGATACTTACTCATGATACTTAAACTTGCATTTATTTTCCAAAATTCAAGACCAAAAACAGACATTTAATTTGGAAAGGCAAGTACACAATACCACACAGAACAATAACCTGGATAGGTGTCCAGTGTGTTAATATACTACATTAACATTTCATCTACACCAGTCGTTCACAAACGTCTTACATTACCCCGCGTACCCCTTCAGACATATGACCTGAAGCCATGTACCCCCTATTGTGCACACTAAAAAAACATAATTTTTTAAAATCTTAATTTATCTTAATTAACTTGAAATATTGAACATAATTCAGGTTTATTCCTTTTATAGTAATTCCAGGTCAAACATGTGCATTTTGCATGGATAAAGAACTTGAGATTGATTGGAAAAGGTCATAAAGCCATTTTTAAAGCTTTGGGACTCCAGTGAACCACAGTGTGAGTCATAATCCACAGATGGCAAAAACAATGGTAGTGGTAAACATTCGCGGATGTGGTTGGCCAACCAACGTCAACCCAAGAGCTCCTCAACCACTCATCAAGAGGTCACCCCACAACAATATCCAAAGAACCGCAGGCCTCAGTTGCCTCATTTAAGGTCAATGTTCATGACTCCGCCATAAGAAAGACACTTGGCAAAAATGTGCTGCATGGCAGCGTTCCAAGACGAGAACTACTCGAACTACTAAAAACATTAGGGCTCAGCCCATTTTTGCCAAAAAACATCTTGATTATCCCTGATATTATCCTCTGTGGTCTGACAAGACAAAAGTTGAACTTTTTGGATGGTGTGTGTCCCGTTATATTGGGCGTAAAAGTAATGCCACATTTCAGAAAAACAGTACATACATACATACATACAAACAGTAAAATGTAGTGGTGGTAGTGTGCTGGTCTGAGACGGTTTTCAGCTTCAGGACCCGGAAGACGTGTTGTGATAAATGGAACCATGAATTCTGTTGTCAACCAAAAAACCCTGAAGGAAAAAGTTTGGACATCTGGTCAAGACCTCAAACTGAAACAAACTTGGGTTCTGCAGTGAGATAATGATCCAAAACATACCAGCAAGTCCACCTCTGAATTGCTGAAGAAAAAAACAAAATGACGACTCTGGAGTGTCCTAGTCAAAGTCCTAACCTGAGTCCTATTGAGATTCTGTGGCATGACCATTAAAAAGCGGATTAGCTGATTTACAACAATTCTGCAAAGATGAGTGGGCCAAAATTTCGCCACAGCGCTATAAGAGACTCATTGCAAGTTATTGCAAATGCTTGATTGCAGATGTTGCTGCTAAGGGCTAAGGATGGCGCGAACCAGTTAAACCATTAGGTTTAGGGGGAAATCACTTTTTCCACACAGGGCTATGCAGGTTTAGTTTTGTCCCTTGATAACAAAAAGTTTAGTTTAAAAACTGCATTTTGTGTTAGTTTTGTTGTCATTAACTAATATTTCAATGTGTTTGATGATCAGAAACATGTAAGTGTGACAACCATGCAAAAAAATAATGAATCAGAAAAGGGAAAAACACTCAACACACATGAACGGGGGCGACAAAGCAAATTTTCGGGAATATTCTGGATTCCAAGGTGCTATTAGAGCTGTAAGAAAGACATGGTGGATGTTGTGTGAAAGCGTATTCCGCAAAAGCTGGGTTTCACTTCTCCGACAGTGTTGCAATCATGTCGTTGTCAATCAAGTATTTTATACATCACACCAGACGCCGGGGCAGATGTCATCACCATCTATTTAGCTGATAACGGGATTCAGTGTCGATGTGGGAACATGCCCACAGTTACGTCAATAATGTAGTGCTTTGCTGGGTTCTCTGTGAAATTCACAGATGAACAATCTACTATTATGACTTTTTGTTACACTTACTCCACACGGAAGACCAAATTTTGTTGTTTTTGCCTTTTAAACTGGCTTTTACTGTGACAGCAGAATGCTAAAAAAAACATGTTTTCATTACTCTTTCATCTCATTGGAGTTAATCCTGCTTGTTTTATTTTTAATAGTGGTTAACTTATTTTTTACACGTATATCACTGTTAAGAAAAAACATTGTTGGACTATGAAATACTCATACATACATTTTCTACTGTGGGCCACACGGTGGTCAAGTGCTTAGGATGGAAATATGCATTTTTTTTATTTACTAATCGTCGGGTACTCCAGTTTTCACCCATATTCCAAAAACATGCTTGTTAGGTTAAATGCCCACTCTAAATTGTCCATAGGTCATCCAATCCACTCATTTGTGAGTGCAAATGGTTGTTTTACCACTGTAAACCCCGCCTCTCGCCCAAAGTCAGCTGGGATAGGCTCCAGCATACCAGCGACCCTAATGAGGGTGAGTGGCAATAAAAACTGGACGGGTGGACATTTTCTACCACAAACACTGCAAACACAACATACCAACATATCAAGAAAGTCCCATTGTAAGCAACATTTTGTTGTTGTTTTCCCTAAAAATATTTGGCCAATTCTTTGAAGATATTTTTTCCAGAAATGAGTTATTTTGTCTAATAACAAACTGAAAACCTAATCTGATTATTCGTCAGTAACAGATTAAGAACATGTGTCTTAAATTAAGAATAAAACTGGTTACACACACTTTCTAAATGTACTCACACACACAAAATATATGAAAAGATGTGCTGATTTTGGACCAAATGAGAAGGATGCACAACATTTTGCCTAAATCTAGCCTCATAAAAGCAAATGTTATCGCAATTTATGCATCTTACAAGAGCATTTGACCTACTGTAATTCTTACCTGTAAATAACATTTTACTTAAATGTAAGACTATAAATGTGTTGCTATAAATGTGTTCACTAGGGGAGCTGAGTAGCAGGCCAGCAGGAGGTGAAACCGGGGGGTTCAGAGTTGAGTTTTAGCTTGCCGTGGCTTACTACCGCACCGCAACAGACGCCCATGTTTTCATTAGGGATTATTGTGCCTGTTGTGAGATAATTCAAACCTACAACAAAAGCCCACTGATATGGCAATCAAGTCGGGTGGCATTGAACATTACAGTAACATTACTGGTACTTAGTCTTTTATTTAATTTAGCCATTTTTATGTTTGAAAATGATTAATTTATGCAACAACAAAAAGCTACAACGTGCCAAAGATAGTGTTCTAACACAAAACAGCAAGATTCATAAATTAATATATTTATGAAAACACATGAAAGAGTGAAGCCGTGAAATTGGAACCGCAAATTGGCATCATTATCATGACTGCCACTGCTATTTTTGGGTGCGCTCAGGGTCTAAAAACACCTATTGTGAAAAAGAAAGCATTCTGAGGCCCCTCGTGGACAACACAACAGGCTGTGATCATCTCTCAGCATTCAGCGGACACAAGACACAAGAGAAGGCAACGAGGGGTGGGTGGGCTGAAGAGCTTATTAGCTTTTCAGCGTAACAACACAGATGGTCATGCAGATAGATTGATTGATGGGGGGATACATGTGCTATTTATTGCAGGGAGCAGCTAATGACACCACAACTCAGGTGGTGTGCTCCATCAGTCTGGTGTAATATCGTTGCTTAGCGTGGCCCTGCTCCTCTGGGGGAGGGGGCAAGGAGGATGATTGTTTTGTCACGACAAGGAAGTTAAAAGGCTGTGGCCATGACAACAACATCATTCAGCCGCACCATGAAAGCTCTTTTAATGTCATTTGTTGTGTTGGAAAGTATTTTCTACACAGATCCTCATTATAGGAAAGAACAACACCCTGCATTGCACCACAAAACTTTTTGGGGTGGAATTATAATTTATTGGCACTCACTTTTGTTCTTTTATGTTTACACCCCGGTCTGTGATCTAATAGTGCACACGATGCAGCTCCAAAATAACCTTGTTTTCAATTATTCATGGCTTTGTGTGCCATTCTTTTGATAAGTTGGGAGGAAGGCTGTATTAGTCACACACTGCGGGGAGTGGCTGGGACTAATATTACCTCACGCTTCCTGTGACCCTGCAACCTCTAGGCGAGTGACACTTGCAAATGCACGCACACCCGCAGAGCCACACACACACGCCCAAAAAGTAAATATAAAAAACACACACACATAAACATAGCAGATGGCAAAGCATCATAGGGGGAGATTGGCTGTCTCGCTCTGTCATACTTTTCTCTCTTTTAAACACACAAACTTGAAGATGCACACAGACACACACACAAGGGCACACGGTGAGGATCAGAGGCACAGGATGAAGTGCGGCTTACTGCAGGCACGAGCCGCGTTGCCTCGGTTACATTTTTAGGAGTGGAAATAAAATATCTAAGACTCCTCTCAAACAAGAAAACACACCTGTCACTCAAATATGGAGAATTTTTGCCCTGCATACAAATGAACGTGGATGCCTCAAGTGCATTCCTGTCTTTCTTAGTATTGTGGAATTCCTAAATGAGGGCTATACATTATTTATTTGCATATAACATTAGTTACAGTACACCTGCACAATGTCATAAGAGATCTATCACAAATCTCTGTAATCATTCGTAAATGTAAAATGTGTTTCATTTAATAAAATCGATAATCAATTATTTGTTGATGCAAAAACAAAAATGTGCATGCTGGACAAAGATTTTGTTTTTAAAAAATGTATTTAGTTTAATCTGGGCTGTCAAAACGCCTTAACAGAGGTTCAAGGTTGACAGGTCCTGTTTGACCCTCGGCCCACACCGTAGTTTGACGAAGTAGTGGTGTAGAGCCAAAGAAGGACAAAGAAAATGGTAAATTTAGCTTCAAAGCCCCGGCAGATGGCTCTCACAGCAAGACCAAAGTTATTTGTATCCACTGTCGCTGTGATTGGAATTGTCACGGACTACATCGTCGTCCGGGAAAACCGAGGAAGGACTGAAGCACTGGTGGTGTTTTCCCCAATGTCATTCATGCTTTCATACAGTCGTACTTTTGCATACGAGTTTCCCAACTAACAAGTGTTTTTTGTTTAGACGTGAGCTAATTGTTTGCTTGAAATTTGGGTGGGAGCGGTTAGTTACCAGCAGGCGTCGTAATGTGACCGCGGGTAAAGAGCTGAAGCGTTAGCATTAGCTAGCACTGGCAGCGCACTACAGCAGCAAGTCGTCAACACTTGAGTAAAACATACGTTCATTACAGCCATGTCATTTTTCTTATGTATTATCTATTGTGTAAAAATATGTTGGCAACCTTAAACTTAAAGCACAAAAGAAATACAGAGCCACCATCAACCAGTATGAGTTTGTTTACAGAGAGGTTGTGAAAGGAACAAATATGCACATTAGCACTCAGTAAGGTAATCAAATCTCACCTTTTCGCTTTCAAACACAGTATCAGCATTCTGAAGCAAATATGAGATGAAAGAAACACAGTATAGCAGTCTGTGTGAATTTATCTTGCAGATGAATAAATATCAACCTGTACAGCATGTGAGAAGGTGCGTTCAAAGACCACCAAACAAAGTTGGACAAATCACCGCTCGCAGTCAACAGTCAAAAATTGGGGGATTTCTAATTGTATGTTATTTTTTTAATGCAATAATGGTCCATATTTACAAAATTGATATACCCTGACATAAAATATGATGTAGTTATTGTTCATCTACGATTAAATGTGATTAATTATGAATTCACTATTGACAAGATGTGCTTAATCACAATAAAATATTTTAAGCAACTGGCAGCCCTAATTGTAGTAGGTATATTTTTTTAAGTTTATATATTATATATACAGCCCACAGACCAAATTCGGATCACCATACATTTTTAACTGACCGGAATCAAAGTCTAAAAATATATTGGCTATATATATATATATATATATATATATATATACAGTATATACACTTTATATGGGCCACACACAATATGTGCTTAACTGTTTTGTACTTTTCAGTTTCAACTCTAGGTGGAGCTACTGTATCTAACAAGGCAAACTCAAGATAAAATTGTTCAGATTAACCAGAAATGGCAGAACAAGAAAGACCCAATTCCTGGATATGCTTCCTTGAGGCTGAATCTGTAAACGACATTAATCCTCTTCCACTGAGGGGCTTGGCTTGGAGCTAATTAGCCAAGCCAACGCTGTGCACCGTAGGCTACATTCACACTGCAGGTCAAGTTAAATTTTTTTGCTGAAATGTGAGCTGTATGTTATTTTTTCATGGCTGTGTGCGCAATAAGACTTTTTCAAACACAAACCATGCCTTGTTCGTATGTAAATGTAAATCCAATATGTATCCAGCATATATATGTCATAGAAAGACGTGCTTTGCAGTGACTTAAAGGAAGGATATGACATGTGTAGACAAAACTTCTTCTTGTCATTCAAATGTTTTTTTTTTTTTTAAATCTGTCAGTGACGCGGCTCACGTCAACGTCCCAGCACTCCTGGCTTCGACATCCACCCACACGCTCCTCAGAATAGACGTCGCAGCAACTTCCCCACAAACAAAATGATTACACTCTTTTTTCTCAATGTCCCCGGCAAAAATAAAACAGTTGGTTAAGCAAATGTTGACACAATATCCTTAAAATCCTTCTACAAAACAAGGCATATTTGTTTCCATAAACGCACGCCAACATGTGTAACGTCATGTTTCGTGAGCTTGTGCATTACTCCTAACTTGCAGTCATTGTAGTAATACTGTAGAACACTGGCAGCCTACAACACTGACAAGCTGCATGTATTGAAGCAAAAAAGAAACACATGTTTACTTTTTTATATAAAATTAAAATCATTCAGTAATCATACATTAATAAGCTGTCAGTGCATGGACACTTAATAAATATACATAATATTTTGTATTCACTTTAAATTTTTGCTTAAATGAACTAAATTGATTCTTTTTTTTAACATTATTTTTTACTTATTTATATATATACATACGAATATATGAATATACTGTATGTATATATATATTTATACTGTATGTATATATATATATATTGACTATATACTGTATATATATATACAGTAAATAGGTTAAGTGGCATAGAAAATTAGTGAATTAATGAATATATATATATATATATATATATATATATAT
>QODF01000031.1:968676-1019391 GCA_024372805.1 Oostethus manadensis | reverse complement strand
AAAAAAAATTATCTCCCCCCTGAGCCACCACCTTATTGTGGTGGTGAAGTTTGCGTGTCCCAATGATCCTAGGAGCTAAGCTGTCGGGGGCTGTCATGCCCCTGGTAGGGTCACATCATGACAAACAGGTCCTAGGGGAGCCACCAGACTCAGAGACCCCAATGAAGAATAATAAAAATGGACTTTGTTTTTCCTCGCCTGGACACGGGTCACTGGGGCCCCCCTCTGGAGCCAGGCCTGGAGGTGGGGCACGATGGCGAGTGCCTGGTGGTTGGGCCTGCACCCATGGGGCCCGGTTGGGCACCGTCTTTTTGGATTCCCTAGAGCAGCCCTGGCCAACCCGTGGCTCGCGAGCCTCATGTGGCTCTTTAACTAGTTTCATGCGGCTCTTTAGAAGCTGTCGCATGACATGCGTAAAAAAATGCTTGGCTGGCGCTGTCATTCACTCCCCCTACAGCTAGATCACACACTGACCATGTAAGCCAGTTTGAGTGACGTCAAACGAGCGACGAGAGAATCTTTGGTGTGACATCATTTGTGTTGTAAACTATCTTCCGTCAAGTTAGCTCTCGAAATGGCAGGGAAAAAAAGCACAGCCAAACGAAAATATGAAGAAGAACACATATTTTATATTTTTTTGTTAAACGTAATGTCAAGCCGATCTGCCTTATATGTCACGCAGCATTGGCACATTCCAAAGCTTCAAATCTTCAGCGTCACTTTAGCTCACTCCACCCTAACATCGAACAGGAGTTTCCAAAAGGGACTGAACTTCGCAAGAACAAGTTGGTCGCTTTGAAAAGCCAGGCAGAAAAGCAGGTGCAATTTTTCCAAAAATTTAGGAAACACTCGGAGACCGTAACGCTTGCATCATATCAGCTGGCTTGGAACACAGCACGGGCTAAAAAGCCATACAATGAAAGGGAAATCATTAAAAAATGCCTCATTGACGCCTTGGAAATCTTGGCTCCTGGAGACGACAAACTAAAACGGAACGTATCAGACGTTCAACTGTCCCGCAACAGTGTTAAATGCATAATATCATTATTAAAAGATGATGTTCATGCGTACCCATGTCTATGATGTGGCTCTTTGCAGTAACACCGGAAAAAAAGTGGCTCTTAGTCTGTGACTGGTTGGCCACCCCTGCCCTCGATTGAGTAATGGAAAGTAATGGGACCCGAGCAGTGTTTTGTTTTTGGACTTTTGTCCATAAAGAACACCATGTTCAAGCATAAGTGTGTCCAGATGTGCACTTGGCACCAAAACACCCTAGGCCGCAGTTCAATGATTGACTTTGTGGTCGCGTCATTGGCCTTGAGGCCACATGTTTTGGACACTCGGGTAAAGAGAGGGGCTGAGCTGTCAACCGATCACCACCTGGTGTAAGCTGGTTACGATGGCGGGGAAGGATGCCGGTCAGACGTGGCAGACCCAAACGCATTATGAGTGTCTGCTGGGAACGTCCCCTGTCAGAAGGAGTTTCAACTCTATTGTGGGATCACACTCCTCAGCCTTCCCGGTAAGGTCTATTCAGGGGTTCTGGAGAGGAGGATCCGCCGGATAGTCGAATCTCGGATTCAGGAGAAGCAGTGGGGTTTCCCTCCTGGCCATGGAACTGTGGACCAACTATATACTCTCAGACAGGGTCCTTGAGGGTGCATGGGAGTTTGCGCAACCAGTCTACATGTGTTTTGTGGACTTCGACCGTGTCCCTATGGGAGTACTGTGGGAAGTGCTCCGGGAATATGGGGTATAGGAACACCTAATTCAGGCGGTTTGTTCCCTGAATGACCGGTGTCAGAGTTTGGTTCTTATTGCCGGAAATTTATTCGGACCCTTTTACAGTGAGGGTTGGACTCCGCCAGGGCTGTCCTTTGTCACCAATTCTGTTCATTACTTTCATGGACAGAATTTCTAGGTGCAGCCAGGGCGTCGAGCGGTTCAGGTTTGGTGGCCGTAGGATTGGGTCTCTGCTTTTCGCAGATGACGTGGTCCTGTTGGCTTCATCAAGTCATGACCTTCAACTCTCGCTGGATCAATTTGCAGCTGAGTGTGAAGCAGCCAGGATGAGAATCTGCACCTCCAAATCAGAGTCTATGGTTCTCGGCCGGGAACGGGGTGGAGTGCCATCTCTGGGTCGGGGATGAGATCCTGCCCCAAGTAGAGGAGTTTAAGTACCTCGGGGTCTTGTTCGCGAGTGAGGGAAGGATGGAACGTGAGATGGACAGACAGACTGGGGCGGCGTCTGCAGTAATGCGGACTCTGCATCGGTCCGTTGTGGTGAAGAAGGAGCTGAGCCGAAAGGCAAAGCTATTAACTTACTGGTCGATCTACGTTCCTGCCCTCACTTATGGTCATGAGCTTTGGGTAGTCACCGAAAGGACAAGATTGCGGGTGCATGCGCCCAAAATGAGTTTTCTCCGCAGGGTGGCTGCCTCTCCCTTAGAGAAAGGGTGAGAAGCACTGTCATCCAGGAGAGACTCAGGACACGTCGGCGAGACTTTGTCTCTCAGCTGGCCTGGGAACACCTC
Source organism: Oostethus manadensis (assembly GCA_024372805.1). Taxonomy (NCBI): domain Eukaryota; kingdom Metazoa; phylum Chordata; class Actinopteri; order Syngnathiformes; family Syngnathidae; genus Oostethus; species Oostethus manadensis. The sequence goes on along the minus strand of QODF01000031.1, from coordinate 1,016,857 downwards.
GGCATCCGCCGGAAAGAGCTGGACAAAGTGGCCGGGGAGAGGGAGGTCTGGGTTTCCCTGCTTGGGCTGCTGCCCCCACGACCTGACCTCGGATAAGCGGAAGAAAATGGATGGATAGATTATTTTATTAATTTGATTATTTTTTTATGTACATTATATCCTTTTTAATTCTGTTTTCAAATAAAAATGCAAGTATTTCTTTTTAAAATGATTATAGATTTGGAAGATAAATATGTACGTATCTTCTGAATAATGAAGCTTTCATTTTCCTTTTCATTGTTGTCATGAACGAGCAGATTGTTTTTGTTTTTATTAAAGAGATAAGAAGAACATATATTTTTACGAGGCGCATCCTCCGAGGCGTTCTACTTTTTCAGCAAGTGTTTTTTAATGATCTTACTTCTTAATTCACCATTTAAGGTGTGACTAACTAGCTGGAAGATGTTCCAAGTGATGGATTTATAGACGCACTTTGCTTCATTTTAGCTACATTAAAAGTGACACCGCTTGCTTTTTGGTGCTATTGCTGGCTTGGAGTGGCAATTGAAGATGCTATTAACCTTTCTCAATGCACTACACCAGCACGTCATTAAAATTACACACAGGCGCCACGATTGCTTCGAACCATTTTAGCTGCTGGATTCCCTTTCCCTCTCATAAAAAAAAAGCTGTGGATGTGCTTCAGCTGGTCCTCATCACAATTTCATAGCGGGGACAGCACAAGGAATTGAGCATGATGCCTGTCTAAGACTTCTCTCCATAAAATAACACAAAATATGTCCCTTCTGCATAGGCTGCTTCACAACCCAACAACAAGGCAATGTAATGTACACACACTCCACTTATTGGGGTTCCAAGGTCAAAACCCACCAACACCGCATCCCATAATGGAGGCATCAGATGAACCGGGCAGCAGATGGAGAGCAATAAACGTATCACCAAATGGCATAAAAGTACATATAGATAGAGAAGATTATCACAGGGGACAAGAGAAGAGCGAGCACTGTAGTCTGGGAGTGTTTGTGGAAGTGGAGCTGCTCTCTTCACACAAGGGTGTGCAAGTGTAAGTCAGACACACTAAATGTATTAATTGAGTATGATAACATCTAATTGAGTCACATTCTAATTAGATTACATTTAAGAAGTAGGCTTCAAAATGTCTTATTTGTGGGTGTGCTTCTTTTATACATGAAATGTTTCACGTTACATCATACTGAAGGCATAAGGTTTGAAGCCATCCATTCACCTTCTCCTCCTGTTATAAGCCATTGTATTGAGCTCTGGACTCCTATAGAGCAGCTACACATAATAACCTGCATAGAAAGCTTTCTAGATCTTCCAGACTCTGCGTCTTTTCCAACAGTGTTTCCTTGGGTTTCCTGCCTCGCGCCCGAACAGTCTGTATAATTCACTCCACCCTCAGCCCTCTAGGTACGCCTCCCGCCGAGCCCACTCCGCTGTGAATGGTCACACTCCCAAGCGCTCCCGAAGACTTCTGGATAGCTGTAAACGGCGATTTGTCTTTTTAAAATGTCTGCTTTCAACAGCAATTAGCAACTCTATACATTGGTGAGATTGTAATTTGCATGCATGCAGGTTCCCTCCCCTCCCTGTATGCACACTCCATATGCATAATCCATAATGCTCATTTACATAAAATAAACACACTGATATATTGTTACCTACAGCTTGCTCTTCTGACTCTTCAACACGAACAAGTAACTTTGGAAAGGCGTCCGACTTGGTAAACAAACATTTGCTGGGAGCCATTGCTCAAACATTTCCCACATAAGGAAGTCCGGGTTGCATGTTGTCAGTGGAACACAGTGTGGAAAAAAAAACTCCATCCAAAACTCCTTTCAGGGCTCACTTCCTAATGAGCAAACCTCATTATCGGACGTGCTGGCAACGTTTATCACGAGAATACAACATTGTAACAACATTTACAGGTCGGAAAAGCATAATAGGTTCCCTTTATGCCTAGAAAGATTTCAGGGTAAAATTTCAATTGTTAAACAGGGATTCAAAAAAAAAAAAAGACAAAGGACCGTGTTTTGTTGTTGTTGTTACATTGTGACAAAAATATATGTAAAATATCTAACGTTATAAATGTATAGTGGTTTGGGTACAACTGGAGGTAGGAGGGACTCAAACAAAGTTGGATATGCCAAGCTGCACAAGTAGAGTCGTTCTTACCAAATATCATTACATGACTACTATTAAAACGTGAAAAATAGTGTCGCCTCAGAGGTTCAACCCAGTATCTTCAACAATTGCAAAGGGATAGTCACCCAGTTCCGACATTTACATGATGAAATCACAGATTGCTCTTGCCCTCGGGTCGTTTCTGGCAAACTTTTTGCACTTTTCAAATGCAGCAGCGATAGGAACAAGCCCCGGCGTCATAGCAACGCTGCTGTTTCAGGTGGCTGATAAGGATTGATGTGTTCAATGTTTTTTTTTCCTCATTACGGAATGTTTGCAGAGCATTTGGCAAAATGTTTTTCTCTGAAACAGTGAAAAGTCCCACATGATCGACCGCGTGTTTGTTTACATATGAACTTAGGGGAAGTTACAATGGGTCACTTGCAGCACCTCACAGAAAAGGAGCCCTTGATTTGCTCTTGCTTACCCACTTAGAGCGCAGTACATTTTTAATGTAACTATTTTTTAATGTTTTCAGATATACAGGTATGACGTCCTAATTCTTCATATCAGCCCGATAATCACTATGTACCCCTACTTCCAACATAATTGAAGTTATCAGGTTTTAAAAATATGCTTTTCTTTATTTTTCTCAACATGCTGCGCTGCTATGTAAGGCTGGTGAAAGGCAGGCCTGCTTGAAATTTTGTAAAGTCCTGCTCAGAATTATTCTATTATTTTTCTTGAGATCCTTTAGAACACAGGGGTTTCCAAAATGCAGCCCACTGCTTGTATTCGCTGACCGGCAGCACAGTGTAGAAATAAAATTAAGCCAAAAAACTGGGGGAAAATAGTAAATATATATAATATATATAATACTGCATATATATATATGAAGTATGAATGAATTAAGATTAGCTTTGATTTAGCCCTAGCTTCTTAGAGTAAATTTCCATTTTTAAATACTTATGTTTTATTTAAGAAATAAGAAAATCAAATTTTGTAGAACCCTGTTCAAGAGAATTTTAGACATTACCGGGATCCTTTACTAAATACTAATACACATTTTTTTCATATAAAACAAAGCTACTATAAAGGCAATTTTTTCATATATAACTGCTTAATACATCTATCTTATAGTATTATTAGTATTAGTATTATTTATTACTATGTAGCGGTGTCCCGCGCGTCCATCAATGTTTTATGTATGCGTCTCTTGGTAGAAATGAAATAGTCTGGTAACCCAAAACATGCCACGGTATGAATACTTTGTGGCCTAACTGTACGTGAGTGAGGCATCGTTACGATTCAACATGTCCGAAAGGGAGCAGGAATCAGCAAAGCTCATGTAACCCTACCGCTTTGTGTTTGTAGGTCCTAGATATATTTAGCAACATCGAGTTTCTTTTGAATCTTGGCTCAAATAATAACACTTCTGCACATTCGACGATCACTTGACAACATGATGACACACGTGCGTCCACGCCATGCTCGCCCGACAGTAACAAAAACACAGGGCAAATAAACACAGCGCTTCATATAATGTTCTTTTGAATGTGTAACAGCGAGCCCTCACTCTTTATTTCTCTGTCACTGCTTTCTTGTCAGAAGCACACATCATTTATGTGCAGGCAGATGCTCATTTGATGACGGTTGAGTCCCTGCCAACTCTGTCCTATTCACTTTTTCAAGGACTGCAGAATGCACTAAGAGACATACTATATGTACATACTCATGTCCATCTAGTGTAATGACAACATTTGGTAATTGCATATCTACCTATCTGGCTATATATCGTTTTTCAGAAAGATGAATGGTTGAAAGTCTATTGAGAAAACACCTCCTACACACACGCACACTCATAGGACAAACACCTCCAACCAAGACACACTGCAGCCAATTAGTGAGCTCCTCCAGGAGCTAGAACTGGACACCCTGACAACACAGAGCACCTTCATCTCCCAGGACGTCACCGTCATCCTCCATACACCATTATCACAATCCCTGTGACTGTAAGACAAGCAAAATATGGATTTATTTATCTGGGGAGGAAACCAAATTATATGACTGCTTGTTAAAACAATCATCTAAATTCACAACAGTAGCCAGAAAAAATCTTGTTGAATTTTATGAACCCTAATTGGTTCACCATTCCCCCCAAAATCCTTGCTGGGCGGCGGTAAGCAGGCATCAGGCTTTCACAGTGATTGGGATAAGAATGTTATTTCCTGCAAGGATGTTAAATACAGACAAGCACCTGGCACAAAAACTCACTCTGTGATGTGATTATGCAGTATATCTCAAACAGTGCTGACGATTACTTTTTACCTCCTCTTGCGCTGCAATCTAGAAGCAATTATTTATTCATTTTCTCTTTAAGTAAAAAAATCCGCAGCAACGTCAGGAGGTGCTTATTCATTTTCTGTAGATGCAATTTCATTCTATATTGTGTATTTGCGCTACCATGGTACCGCCTTACTTTGTCACGTGACCTGTTGCCCACTGGGAGCTCATTATCTCACCGTGACAACATCGCTGAAATCATCCACGGAACTTGAGTTTGCATTATGGTAGAGTCGGCCCGCACCACTTTGCTGTTGGAAATTCATAGCTGTAAAAATACATTTATTCATAAATCATGCTGTTTTGAGGTTAAATACAACTTATTATTCATGAAAAATATGCATATTCAAGCTAATTTTACACACTTTTCTCCTATATTAAGCCTTTTCAATCATAAAACTGTATAAATGAACTAAAATACCTAAGTGAAGCATTCAAAAAACGCGTTCACAGATGCTATGAATGTAGTATTCACACTGGTCACTAGGTGTCAGTAATGTTACTGTAATGTTCGGTGAATTGAGCCACCGCAATAGGCTTTCATTGCAGATTTGAGTTATCTCACAAGAGGAACAATAATCCGTAATAAAAATCCAAATAAAAACAAGGGTTATTGTTACTGCTATAAACCACACCAAGCCAAAACTCAACTCTGAACCCCCAACATCAACTCCTGTCTGCCACTCAGCTCCTCTAGGAAACAACACCTTTATAGCAACACACACAAGCATGAGTCTTATTTATGTCTTACATGGCTGATTTACTCATATTATGTCTACTAATATTGGATAATACAAGTGTAAATGTGACTATAGGGGTGTTATTTCATGTCTAGAGGGCTCTAATAGTGTTCACAAATGTATCAGTAATGTCCAAAACAGGTTTTACATGCACTAACTACAAATATATTCAACCAAGGAATCCTACTTAGTGAAAGTTGACTTATCACGGCTGGTTCTGGAACCAAATAACAAGGGATTATTTCTTTGGTTTAACTTAAAATGGAGCAGAGGTAGCACGGAAGCCAACAGTGTTACTGATGAATGACTTTCATTTTGGCCAGGCAGCGAATGCTGGGGAACAAACTCTACTTAAATGCTGCACACGCAGCTCGGCCACGCAGTTTTGTCACTAAGCAGCCATTGCATGACTTCTTGATGGAGATGAGATTTGTGTCGCCAAATGAATTTTTTCTTGAGGAACGATCAAGTGGTGAATCAAATCGAAAAGTGGAGTAATGGGCTAGAAAAAATGTGTTTGTCCTCAGTCTTGCCCAGATTGGATGGGAGCGTGTCCTGCTAAGTGAAACGCAAACTTCTGCTCGGATGCGTTCCTCCAACGACTGGCCATTATTCTTGGTCTGTTCAAATACATTCTTCCTCTGGCTTGTCATTTGTCAGCACCATGAGGGGACAGAATAATCAGGAAATGCCACAAATAAACAGTGAGTCACGTCAATTAGGTCCGCCGTAGCAGCGTGTGTATTAAGGCCACAAAATGCTGAATGTTCCTGTCAATGTTTTCCATTATATGGAATGATGCATATACCACCTTTTCAATTGAAGGCCCGCATTCTACCTGTAGCCCACAGATGATATCAGACCAGCCTGGGAAAAATTGCAGCATTTTATGTGTGATGCTGTAGATGTCAGTAATGTTACTGACACACAAACACCAAACATGATCACCAACAACAGGCATTTTTTGCAGGTATGAATTATGTCACAACAGGCGCAATAATCCCTAAACATGGGCTACTGTTGCGGCCAAAACCCACGCCAAGCTAAAACTCAACTCAGAAAGCCCGACGTGACTTGCTGTCGACCTGTCTCTCAGCTCATTTAAAGCAACACACACGAGCCCAAGTCTTACTTACAGTATATCTTAGCTGACTTATTTACTGTCTACTATGTTGGGTAATACAAGTGTAAAGGTGATTATAGGGGTGTTAGTTCATGTTTTGAGAGCTTTAATAATGTTAAAGAATTGATTTTGAAGGTCATAAGCAGGTTTCTATGCTCTTAACTATTTACAAATAAGGAATCCTACTCAATTCTTACGGTTGGGTCTGGAACCAGTTAACTGCGATGAACACGGCATCACTGTCATCTTATTCAAGCCAAATGACAATTTCTATTAAATTTGTTACTTTGAAAAATGTTGGGCCGCACGGTGTATGAGTGGGTAGCATGTTGGCCACACAGTCAGGAGGTTCAGGGTTCGAATCTCCGTTGGGTCTCTCTGTGTGGAGTTTACAGTTCTCCCCGTGAGTGTGTGGGTTTTTTCCGGGTACTCTGGTTTCCTCCCACATTCCAAAAACATGCATGTTAGCTTAATTGGCGACTAATATGAACGTGAGTGTGATTGGTTCTATGTCTGCCCTGGGGGTGACTGGCGACCAGTCCCTCTTGAAGTCAGCTGGGATAGGTTCCAGCATACCCGCGACCCTAATGAGGATAAGCGGCATAGAAAATGAATGGATGGATGAAAAATGTTGGCCACAGTCTCGTCTTGGCATCTCTGTGTGGAAGTCAGAAGTCAGCTGGGATAGGCTCCAGCAAATTGATAGATGGATTATAAAAAATATAGATTTTTAAAAATCTGTTCTGTTGAACCACTAATGATGGTATTGTGGTGGTGGTATTCTTATATGTATACTTTTTGTTGATGCATGCAAAATACATGGTCTCTGAGTTTGTCAATTTTTTTCCAAAAGCATGCCTTGAAAAATTGGCGCCGCCTTATATTCGGGTCAATACAATACTGTAATGTACTGTGCATAACATTTGGAACGTGCTACTCTCAAGCCTGCCCTGCTTAATGGAGGCCTTTTACAGCAGTTGTTTATCTAATGCAGCTACTGTTTCACTAACTGCCATGTGGAGGAGGGCCAAGTCCTCTTCCTTGTGGTGCCTCCGTTTAACAGCACACTGTCACTCACTGCTCAATGCTAAAGCCGACACACTAAAGTGTGACCATGAAGCTTGGCCTAGGTGCAGCAGGTGCTCAGGAGGTAAAAATGTCCTTGAGCAAAACACGAAACAACAATGAAGGTCGCCTCCAGCAATGCCCTGCTCCGGTCAGCTCTCAGAATTAAGTGGGAAATTGTATAAAGGTTGAGGACTATATAAAGCCCTGCAGACATCCTACACACTTTATTTCTGCAACAATCATTTCAGCGTGGTTAGGGGATTTTTATACTGAGAATATACATTTTTAAAATATATGTATGAAAACTTCTATTTAAAAAAAAAAAAGATCTAAATTCATGCGAGAACCTTTTCGTCGCAGCGGCACATGAAATCCAGCATGTCAACTCTAACATACAGAACACGTGATTACCTGCAATATACAGTATAGCAATTAAATTTCAAACCACCCATCCTGAAATTTCCTCCAGATGGTGGCACTTGGAGTCAAATACGAGTACCAACTGAAGCATGTATCTCTATGCTGGTGGTATACTTTAATATTATATTACATCTAATGTAATGTAAATGCAATTAATCTGTCCAAATAGCCAAAAATGTTAAAAACATGTTTTTTATATTTTTACAATTATAGTTTTACATGCAGAAAAAAAAATTCCCACTTATATACAGTATACTGTATATACGTATGTATATATGTATATATACTTGATCAAACTTACTTACCATTTGACAGATCAAAACACAATCACTTTAAAAGACTTCAAAACGTGACAGTGTCCACTTCACAACTCCAATTAACTACTTCCTAAATCTGCACGCTAAGCATCATGAGAACTGTAGTTCATTTATTCATTCATTCATTCGTTTTCTATACCGCTTATCCTCATTAGGGTCGCGGGGATGCTGGAGCCTATCCCAGCAGACTTTGGGCGAGAGGCAGGGTACACCCTGGACTGGTCGCCAGTCAATCGCAGGGCACATATAGACAAACAAACATTCACACTCACAATCATACCGATGGACTATTTAGAGTCGCCAATTAACCTAACATGCATGTTTTTGGAATGTGGTAGGAAACCGGAGTACCCGGAGAAAACCCACGCACGCACGGGAAGAACATGCAAACTCCACACAGAGATGCCCAACGGAGATTTGAACCCGGGTCTTTCAGATCCCCTGACTGTGTGGCCAATGTGCTAACCACTGATACACCATGCGGCCTAACTGTAGTTTTTTAGCCATAAATTAGCCACATTAGCTGCAAAGTAGTGGCTTATAGTCTGGAATTTACGACAAACAGATTTGTTTTGCACTGCTGAAGAAAAACAAAGACGCTTTACTCTGCATGTTTTGTCTGGCCAGTGCTTTTCAAAATGGGGCACACTGAGCCGCTCCTCAGAGAACATACTATGGGCTGGGGTGGGTATCATAAAGTCCTGATCAAAATTTTAAGACCAGGTGAAAAATTGCAAGAATTTAAAAGATCTTAAAAGATCCTGAGGGGTAGGAAGTGGTAGACCCCAGAAAAATGTCACCGGCCCTGGGCCGGACGATCCATTCGGCTGTCCGTCACGACACGGGCCAATCCTCGGCTCAACTTGTTACTGTTGCCTAGTACAATCCAGTAACCATCAGATTGTGTCAGAGAAAAAAGGGTTTGAAAAACTAAATACGTCTTCAAAGGCCTTGTGGCCAACTTCACAAAACGCCAGTTGGGAATTTGCACAAGACCACCAAATATGGGACATTGAAAGGTGGAAGAAAGTCATTTTCTCTGATGAGAAAAACGACGGCTTTCAGACACAAAAATGGTCTCACTCCCATTTCTTCATATTTTGAAACTCTACTTAGAACTTCCCTACGATCCAACAGTGCAAAATGCAAATTCTTGCCATTTTTTAACCGGTCTTGGTCAGGAGTGTATGTAACTGCATGTCACGTTCATCATTCTCTGCTTTGCGTTTGTGTCGGTGTTGGAGGCGGCAAAGCTGAGCCTATCCCAGCTAATTAATGACACAGAGTCATTAATTGAAAGCCACATTGAGTGGGAATGAAACCCCAGGTAGCTGGAAGTGTCATCTATGTGTACACTAACACAACGTAACATCCAGAGACACCCAGCACCAAATGTGAGAGAGTTCCTCATTTTAACAGTTGAAACGGCCTTCGGTGAACTAATGCTGGCGTTTCAGCCATTAGACGTCAAAAGAGTAGACTTCAAAGTCGATGATGCCAGGTCTTTGTACAAGTTCTGATGAGGCATTTTGTCTTCGTGCCCTGTCAGCCATCTTGTCAGTCGGGCCTAATGACTCCTGTCACTCAGGGATGTAAGTGTCAAACCCACTCAATGGCTGCACCCAGTCATCCTCCCGTGATTGAATAATAACATCTTTTTTTTTTTTGCACAGAAACAATACTAAAGTTAGGTCTAGAGCCGGCAAAATCCACAGCCACCACAAAGATACGCAACGTCTTCCTTTCTTTCTTTGACTTAAGAGAAAAGATGGCGGAGGAAGACGATGAAGATGTCTTCAGACGTGTCAGCTGTGATGAAAGGAGGGGCGAATGACTGAAGACAAGAGGTGGACAGGAGAGGGGGAGATGAGAGGTTGTGAAGGAGTGTGCATAATTCATCCCATGCTGACCCATCACAACCTGTGATTCATCTGGAGAAGGGCATCAAGTCAAGTCACCGTTGCCACATCTCTGAGCCTTCAGTCCTGCGCGCACGTGTGTCTGAACACACACGCAGGCGTCACGGCAAACAGCCACGTGGATTTAAAGATGGATAACCGACTGTCTGGAGGCCTTGAAAAAGATGTCTGGTGGCAATACTAGACACTCCTTGCCTACGCTACGTAGTTCCTATACAAAAAACGACATCATTTAACAATGTGTTTATTATTCGCAGTTATACTAATAGTTTATGTCTATTATAATAATAATCAATTCATGTAATCATCATTTCATGTTATATATTCTGTAATTACTAATGAAATAAATACGATAATACCTCTGTGACATGGTCCATCAAAATATTTTGTAAAAGCAAATTTTTCTAATGCATTTCTTACTTATTTTATTAAACAGTGCAACTAAATCTAAACTGCTACTAAAACAACATTATTCTTTACTCAAAAGGTTAGAAGTTTATTCTTGTTGAGTTGTGATTTTTTTTCTCATTATACAATAATACAATTTATTCCTCTTAATATTTTGATTTTCTTCCTGTACTATTACAGACGGTTTTTTCCATTTATCCTGCTATTATTAAAATGTACTATTTCAACTGTGTTGTTGCACGTTTTCTTCTTGTAATTACAACTTAATTTCCATAATCTTTGGAATTTATTCTCACATAATTACAGATCTTTTCTCCACTTCTGCTGTTTTTTAATTTTTTAATTTTCTAACTATATCAACTTTTTTCTTCTACATTTTCTTCCTGTAATTATGACTGTATTCCCCTAATATCTTGACTTTATTTTCATAACATTATAACATTTCGGCAACCTAATTTTTGAAATCACAACTCCACCAACTGATTATTTGTTTCACAACATTAAAAAAAAAAAATTCTTTAATATTTCATCCTTATGCTATTAAAGTTTCGTTATTTTTCCTCATTATTCTCCTAAAATTATGACTTTTTTTCCTCAATATTTTGACTTTATTCTTGTAAAACTACTGCAGAATTTGCCTTTTTTTTTTTTTTCTTGTTAAATTATATTTTTAGAATGTGCCGTGGACTCTACTTTGGACACCCCTGCTGTTTAGCAAAGACCCCACATTTTCCCACAATAAGATTCATAATCTGCCCTAGAGTATATCACAGTTCATTCTGAATGCCATGTGCATTTGGAGGAAAGGACAAGAGGAGCACACAAAATCACACAGTCAAATATCGCAAAGGTCAATCAAAACGGAGCCTTTGACAACAACCAGCTTCCTGTCTTGTTGCCGTACAGGTGACTACGCTCCGAGCATCAAAGTTTCCTCCATGTTCTCATTCCTCTCAGGCAGAGGTTACGACAAGATTCCACAACGGGCACAAGAGGAAAAGCGAGCGATGCAACCCATTGAGAATGTGGGGAATAAGATTTCAACGAGAGCCTTTGACGTGAAACCAAAGCGGCTCCACTGGGATTGCGTGTCATTTGGCATATTCAAGACTGGAAGGATCTTAAAGTGGTGCATGCTTGAGAGAGGCGGGAAAACCATTGAGGCCCACAGATGAAACCTGTGAAATACTATTTAGAGGAATACATGCCAGGAGTGATTTCATAGTGCTTCTGACACAGAGCCCAAGTGAATATCTGTGAGACCCAGCATCTCTGAGCTCTTGGAAGAGGCACTTCCTGACTGTTCCCACATAATGACCCATTCCCACGCCTAACTTTTTCCACCAAGTGCTGCACACTGGTAACATTTAAGCACACGAAGTAAACAATCTAACACTAATTGCTGAGAATGGCTAAAGGACTAAATATTTAATCATTCTCCCTACTCCTTTTCAGGCGTGTTGAATTGCCATATGCAAATATCCATATCGTAGTCTCTCTCTGTCAGGATGAGGAGAAAAACAACCTAAAGAGAAGAATTCATGTGTAAAAAATGGCTGATTAAAATAATTAGGGGTGTGGAAATGGTCTGGAACAATAACCAGCAAGCACACTATGCCTGGGGGAAACTGTCCCATCTGTGTGTCGGAAAAAGACTCCCTTGGTTTCACCAGGATAGCACGATATGGTCTGCTGTACACACACATGAAGCAGAACCCCACAAAACCCCAAACAGGAGCATGAAAAAACAAAGCCAAGCGTGTGTGTAATTATAGACGTGCAGGAGTTCCGCGGACACGACACCGGTAGTACACATGCAGGTGGTCTTTTTTTAAGCGCTGCCTGACAGCAGCAGATGCAGCAGCTAGTCTATTGTCTAGAAAACAGTCTGCTTAAATAAGTCCATCCACTTTGCCAGCTGGTGCCACACACGCACACACACTCATCACCTCATTATGAGCACAATGGCACAAACGGATATATAATAGGCAAGCCTCTTTAAAAGTGCTGCCATTAAAATAACTTGCATAAATCCCCGTATATATATAGAAATCATGTGTTGCAATATATCCTTGACGTGGGAATGCCCCAAAAGGAGGTTGTCTTGCAGAAACGAACAAAGGATGCTCCCGTGTGCACCGTCCCTCGTGCAGCCCACTGGGGGTGGGATGGAGACGGACGCGCGCCCCCAGTGCCAGCCAGTCTCACCATGCATAGAGCGCATGTCCCCCTTCGCTCGTCGCACTGCAACGCATGAATAAAGGAAGCATCGGGGTGGGGACGCTTACCTTGGTAGGAAGCGCGCCGTCTTCGTCTTCTACGCCGTCTGCGAGATTCATGTGGGTGGATTTGCAGCTGGAAGCTTCCACGGCTGGAGTGTAATCCAGGGGCAGCAGAGCTCCTCTCAAACAGGAGGGTCTGCCTTATAAAGGAGGATGCATGTCACGCCGTCCTGCGTGTGCTCCTCTTACGCTCCTGCTGCGCCGCGCCGATGCCTTCTGTGGGCAAAGGGTGGCCGGTCGGGCGGCTTTAGATACTCGGGCTGGTTGATGTCATTGGTAGCAGTCTTCCCCCTTGATGTCCCAACTGTCTTCTTCCTCTCACACACCGGAGCTCTTCCCCTCCCCCCTTACGTATGACGTGATGCACGAGGTCTCCAATAGCAACCGTATTCCCCATCACCCCCCCATTACCAGCTGGCTCCCCATCGCCTCTTTTATGCGAATTTCTCTGCACTTCAGAGCAAAACCTGCCAAAAGACGCACTTGCGCATTACACGACTCATAATATCAGGTACACCAGCACAGTCTGATGAGATGTAAGCCCAATATTTCCAGTTTTAAAATCGCACACGATCAAATATGATTGTCAACCCGAATCTACATTCAAATTTATGAAGGCATAAGTTATACCTCTTGTTGTGGCATGCAGAACATGAAAAAAAATTGATTTTGATACGTAGCATACTGTATATGTGTAAATGTAAGGTGTATACAAGTTCAATTGCATTCTGGAAATTTGATTTCAAGAGTTTAGTTTTCAAATTTTATGAAATCCTCAATTTGTGGTTTGTAAGCCTCAAAATTATTAATGATTATTCATATATATTACTATAATATAATGACTCATGATATATACAGTGAGGGGAAAAACTATTTGAACCCCATCTGATTTTGTAAGTTTGCCCGACTAACAAAGAAATGATCAGTCAATAATGTCAATGGTAGATTTATTTGAACACCGAAAGACAACAATGACAAAAAAATCCAGAAAAATGTGTTTCAAAAAGAGTTATGAATTAATTTGCATTTCCATGAAGGAAATAAGTATTTCATCCCCCATCCGTCAGCAAGATCTTTAGCTCCCAGGTGGATCTTATACAGGTAACAAGCTGACATTGGCAGCCCTCTCAGCTCGGTACCTGTATAAAAGAGACCTTTCCACAGAAGCAATCAATCAATCCAGATGCCAAACTCTGCACCATGGCCAAAGAGCTTTCTAAGTATGTCAGGGACCAGATTGTGGACCTACACAAGGCTGGAATGGGCTACAAGACCTTCGCCATTTGGTGATAACAGTTGGTGCAATTATTCGCAAATGGAAGAAACATAAATTAACTGCCAATCTCCCTCGGTCTGGAGCTCCATTCAAGATCTCACCTCGTGGAGTTTCAATGATAATGAGAACGGTGAGGAATCAGCCCAGAACCACTCGGGAAGAACTTGTCAATGATCTCAAGGCAGCTGGGACCATAGTCACCACAAAAACAGTTGGTAACACACAACTGACTGAAATCCTGCTGTGCCCGCAAGGTCCCCCTGCTCAAGAAAGTCCATTTACAGGCCCGGTTGAAGTTTGCCACTGAACATCTGACTGATTCAGAGGAAGACTGGGTGAAGGTGTTGTGGTCAGATGAGACCAAAATTGAGCTCATAGGCATCAACTCAACTCGCCGTGTTTGGAGGAGGAGGAATGCTACCTACGACTCCAAAAACACCGTCCCCACCGTCAAATATGGAGGTGGAAACATTATGCTTTGGGGGTGTTTTTCTGCCAAGGGGACAGGACAATTGCACCGCATCAAAGGGAGGATGGATGGGGCCATGTACCGTCAAGTGTTGGGTGAGGTGGGTCGTGGTTGGGTATTCCAGCATGACAATGATCCAAAACACACGACCAAGGCAACAAAAGATTGGCTCAAAAGGAAGCATCTTAAGATCATGGTGTGGCCTAGTCAGTCTCCAGACCATAATCCTATAGAAAATCTGTGGAGGGAGCCGAAGGTTCGAGTTGCCAAACATCAGCCACGAAACAGTAATGACTTGGAGAGGATCTGCAAAGAGGTGTGGGCCAAAATCCCCCCTGAGATGTGGGCAAACCTTGAGGCCAACTACAAGAAAGAGCTGACCTCAGTGATGGCCAACAAAGGTTTTGCCACCAAGTCCTGAAGCATGTTTTTCAAAGGGATCAAATACTTATTTCCTTCATGGAAATGCAAATTAATTTATAACTCTTTTTGAAACGCATTTTTCTGGATTTTTTTTGTCATTGTTGTCTCTCAGTGTTCAAATAAACCTACCGTTGAAATTATAGATTATTTCATTTCTTTGTTAGTGGGCAAACTTACAAAATCAGATGGGGTTCAAATATTTTTTCCCTCACTATTATTATTAATAATTATGAATCTCCATCACCTAAAACATTCCAAAAACATGCATGTTAAATTAATTGGCGAACTTAAATGGTCCATTAGAGTGTGAATGTGAGTGTGAATATTTGTTTGTCTGCCTTGGATTGACTGGCAACCAGTCCAGGGTGTACCCTGCCTCCCGCCCAAAGTCAGCTGGGATAGGCTCCAGCATACCCGCGACCCTAATGAGGATAAGCGGTATAGAAAATGGATGGATGGACGTAATCTCCATCACGGACAACCAGCATCATCTCCCAACAGAAGAGCAGTTTCAGTAGCAGATTACTATCTCTGTCCTGCTCAACTGACAGGCTGAGAAGGTCATTCTTTTCCCACACAGGACTGGATTTGTTTTTTTTTACTTTTTGTTATGTATTGTTTTAATTATGTATTGTTGCACTACATATTTGAAGTGTTGTGTTTTGTACCTGTCCTGCCTCACCTTGGTTGTTTTATGTTGTGCTTAAGTGCTTCAGTTTATTATAACGTTTTTGCAGAACTGTTGGAAATATGAATTTCTCTCAGGGATTAATAAAGTATGCATTTCAAAATGCATGAAAGGCAGAAATTCTTTAATTGGCTTACTCATGTGTAATGAATCTTCAAAATTAAGAGTTACATTTTTTGGATTGAACTAGTGAAACTTTTCAAATATACTATATTCTTATTTATTGATATGCACACATAATTTTGCATATACTGCAGGTAGATCTAAAAATTATCATTAAAAAGTTTCCATATTTTTGAATAATTTCTAAATGTGAAACCCAGATACGGTATTATACAGATTCTTAAGAGTGAAATAATTCAGGATTTTCTTTCTCACAAGCTTAATGATTATGATATACAAATGATGGAAACCCAAAATTCATTGTCTCAGAAAATTACAAAAGCATATTTTAAACAGAAACATCAGAAAAGTATCTTCATTTCTACACACTCAATACTTGGGGTGTTTTTTGCGTGGTGTGGATGCAATCGGCCTGTGGCATTGCTCAAATGTAACTAAAGGCCAGGTTGCTTTGATAGCAACCGGCATATCATCTGCATTGTTGGGCCTACTATCTCTTATCTTCTTCTTTACAATACCACTTATGTTCTCTAAGGAGTTGAGGTCTGGCCAGTTTATTGGCCAATCAAGCACAGTGACACCATGGTTATTGAACCAGCTTTTGATACCTCCGGCAAAGTGGTCAGTTGCCAAGTCCAGCTAGAAATGTAAGTCAGCATCTCCATAAAAGCTTGTCAGCAAAAGGAAGCATAAAGTGCTCTAAAATTTCCTGGTACAAGAACACCAGCAAATGCCAAGACAGTCCTAATCATCACTGACTGTGAAAACTTCACACTGGTCTTCAAGCAATGTAGATTCTGTGCCTGCGCAGACGCTGGGACCTTGATTTCCAAATGACATGCAAAATGTCTTTCATCTAAAATGACGACTTTGGACCACTAAACAACATCACAGTTCTTTTTCGCTGCAGCACAGGTAAAATGCTTGTAAGGTTTTCTGGTTCAGGAGTGCCTTAACACAAGGAATGCTAAATTTGTACCTCCAGATTTTGCTCGACAATACTGTCAAGGCTGCAATTATGAACCTTTTTTGCTGGTGCACTTTTAACTTCCGCTGAATATTCTTGGATACAGCACTGTGAACCAACAGATTCTTTAGCAATGACCTTTAGTAGCTTACTCTCTTTGCCAATGACCGTCCTCTGGACATCTGTCCAGTCAGCAGTCCTCCCCGTGATTACGTAGCCTACTGACCCAGACTGAGGAACGATTTAAGG
Organism: Oostethus manadensis; assembly: GCA_024372805.1. Lineage (NCBI taxonomy): Eukaryota > Metazoa > Chordata > Actinopteri > Syngnathiformes > Syngnathidae > Oostethus > Oostethus manadensis. Next base: position 999,897 of record QODF01000031.1, on the reverse strand, counting down.
GCTCATGAAAACTTTGCAGGTGTTTTGAGTGAATTATTTAGTAGCGTGTGACACCATGACTTTCCAACATTGAACTTTTAAACGAGGAAGTGCAATGTCTGCTTGCTCTGTGTTGACGAGCAAATACTGTAAATGGCCAACGGAATTACAGCCATCATGACATTGAACTATTCCGCTACAATACTTTTAGGGTAAGACTAATCATGACATGATTATAAATCAATTTGTGGTGTGATTTAGAATATAGGACTTTTTTGACAAACTTTCATAGACGCGGTAGTCATTTACTAACGGTCCTTAGTAACAACCAGCGGTTAGAGCGGCACTTCCTGTGCGAGCTGCCGGCACCATGACAGAGGAGTCCGGGGACAGTGAGGTGGACTCTACCACTGTAACTACAGAGCCGAATATCCAGCATCCAACGTGAAAATAACTTCACCACAGTACCCCGCCGACATGTCTGCATGGTGGCATTCTTCATCTGGGTGGCGTGAGTTGAGTGGAAAACATCTTTGAGGTGCATTTCTGGACATACCTACTTGAGATAGTTCACTCTTACCGTCAAAAACGCATGCCAAAATTTTGCCTCGGTTTGAGTACATTTTCTGGTACAATATGGCACATTTACTGTTATGTTGTTAATACACTACATGAGTCCAGCGGTCTGCAGCTTTTATCTCAAAGCGTTGGCCGTCTTATGATGTCAGTAGCTGTTAACTCTGTAGAGATTGATAACCTCTTTTTCAAGAGAGACCTAGACAAGCAGGTGGCAGCAAAACAAAGAAAGTTACATATGTAAAAACCCAAAGATGAGACAAAAAAAAGGTAGCTCTGCCTATTTGAGCCTGAGGGTTGAATATAGGACACAAGAAAAAAAGCGACATCAAAATACTGAGATGTTGTGACATTCAGTATTAAAGGCTTTGTGCAGCAGAATCACATCCTCATACTCCAGAACACAATTGTTCTGTTTTTTTCAAAATAATAAGGTATTCTGCTTTAAAACAGGAAGAAAAATATGAACTGAGGCAATTGTGATGTATATATTATAAGGCTATTGTTTGGAATAAGGCATGGCTAAATATGCTTTGATGAGTGCGACATCTAGTGGAGAGGTGTCGTTATGACACTTTGCAAACCCCTACAAGCCTACATTTCACTGACACTTGAAATCCAATACAATGTTTTATAGAAGGGTTGCAATTAATATTTCACCATTGTCTAAATGTCATGATGAGCACAAGCACATGTAGGGAGTGTCATGTGTTCTAACAAAAGTGTGGACACCAGCTGGTGCCAACGTGACACCTGAAATAGTTACCTGATGGCAAGCCATTAATAAAAGATTAACACCATTTTTTAACTTTCTGGGACAAATGAGTTGACAGTGTCTGTCTGTCCTTACACAAGAAAGGCTGTCTGTGTAGACCGAGTGCCGTCGCTGCCAGTCACCCTGTGACCTGCCTGAATGAGAAGTGTGACACTACTCCCATTTTCAGAGTTGATGTGAGGGCAAAAGACCCCTAAATTTAGAAGAGCAAGCACCCTGTCTCTACCGCTGCCCTGCAGCAGTGACGCTCTTTCTTCTCTATTTATACTAACAGCACAGGACTTGCAAAGATCAAGTTTCTGTTATTCCTGATTTCAGTATGCCCCAGTTTGTAAGGGAGCAGGCTGAAGCTTTTTGGTTAAGCTATGACACGCACTTGAAACGAGTTTCTAACGTTCTAATAAGCAGAATGTTATGCCCATGTGATGCTCATTTAACCCGTCTATAACAAGTGCATAACAAGCTCCTACCGCAGGAGAACAAGATTAAAAACAAGCTCCATGCAAAATATTGTACACACAGTTTAAAAAACTGAAATAGGCATACGCAGGTCCTGCTATCATACACACACAATGTCATACCAGCACTGAAACAAACCAATGGAAAGCAGCAAGACTTTATAGATTGAATGTAAGATGTCCATTTTGAGCATCAGTGTTTAATGTGGTGGTGCTTACAACATAAACACATATTCAAGATAACACAAAAAAGGGAAACGATTTCAAATAAGTCTATGATGCGCGTGGCCACAAAGCCATCAGTTCAAACAGTGTTTGAGGTTAATGTATTATGAGAAGTTTTTGGATGGCCGCATGTATGGTTTGGACTTCAAGGCATTTCAAGTAAAAACTTCGAATCAGAATATATGAATTCATTGTCTATAAAGCAGCTCCTGTGTCAAATAAGCAAAAGTAACCTTAGATCCCATCTGTTCGCAGTGATACACCGCTTCAGTAACTTGACAGCCTGACAGTGTAAAATGTAAATACAGTCTCTCAAAATAACCTGAGGAATCCCCTGTCTCAAAAGTTACTTTTTAGTTTTAAGTTTATGTCAACGTCCGAGTGATACGTTTGTGGTTTTATATCGCAAAGGAAATGCCTGCTTTTGTTGGCATTCGGCACGGCGCGCTTAACAACTTCCAAAGCAGACAAAACATGTCAACAAGCACCAACCAACCAAAAACAGTAAATACAAAGCAAGTGAGGCCGTTTGTTGAATCATCAATTCTCAATACTTTGGACAAGCAACCACATTCAAACTGTCTTTTTCATGCATCGTATTTGACCAGATGTCAGTCATTACATCCATCCAGCCATTCATTCATTTTCGATGCCGCTTAACCTCAGTACGGTCACTGGGGTATGCTAACACACCCTGGAATGGTCGCAAGCAGTCACTACATAAAACTATTTAAATACAAGCATCTAAATGCTGGACTATGATGGGATCAAAATACAGTCAAAGCTCGGTTTTCGAATGCTCCAGTTTTCTGCAAAAAAACATTCATGGTGGTTCTTGTAAAAAGTCTCAGTTATTGTAATTTTACATTTACAAAACGCTATTATTTTTACTCTTTGTGGTATGTTGCATCTTGGTGGTATTAATAAAAATGTGGACAGATGTGGACTCACAACATTGCTTCTTTATTCAACCATGGCGGATCACACACCGAGCACCAAATTTCACAGTAAGTTTAACCGATACCAAGATTGACACTTGGCAAAAAGTTACAAGAATCAGTTTGCTACGTCGATAATTAAGTTCCATCCTGGAAAAGAAATGGGAATTCAAGCAAGCTAATACTGCGGAAGGTTTTAAATGGTGTAAACGAAAGATATCACAAACGATCGAAGATGTTGAAGTTGTTGTTGGTGCGGATCCCATCCTCACTCCTCCTCCCGCTACGCTCCATGCTGTCTTTGTAAACAAGAGTCTTCAATAAAAATAAATGTGTTCCATCCATCCATCTTCTATGCCACTTATCCTCACTAGGGTCGCAGGGGTATGCTGGAGCCTATCCCAGCTGACATCGGGCGAGTCTAGGGTACCAACAGACTGGTCGCCAGCCAATGGCAGGGCACATATAGACAAACAACCATTCACACACTCATTCATACCTATGGGCAATTTAGAGTCGCCGATGAACCTAACATGTATGTTTTTGCAATGTGGGAGGAAACCGGAGGACCCGGAACAAACCCACGCACGCACGGAGAGTAAAAGTGATTTTAATGTTAATTTATCCAGTTCATTCATCATAATTATTTTGCAATGTCTTCTGAATGCAGAATATTATTATTAATAAAATGTATTTATTGTTAATATTTTTGGTTGTCTGGAACAGATTTACATGATTGCCTCAAGGGAAAAATGTATTCTGTTTTCGTTGGCCTTTCTGAAACAAAAACAATGAAAATCGAGGTACCACTGTAATGGTTCCATGATTGAAGCAAGCAGAGGTCAAAAGACTAAAGTAGTGGGGTCAGGAGTCAGTGATGGAGGTCAGTGCAGTTCAATAAAAGCTTCCATCTCCTCAGAGATGAGTCCCCTGTAAGGAAGTCTGTTCTTTTCAACTGCACGAGCCGCCAGGCACTGAAGGGTGATGTAGTTGAGCGGGAAGAGAGCTGGGTGTCCAATATTGTGCTCATCTAACAGCTCAAAGGCCGTCTTCCTCTGTGCATTGGTGGCGTCAAAGTGTGCCCCGGCCTTCATGAGAAGTGCCATAATCTCCGGGCAGCCATTGCAGGCAGCGATGTGCAGTGGAGTGTTGTTCTCACCGTCCCTTGAGTCGACATCGGCGCCGCACTCCAGGAGCACCGACGCCACCGTCTGGGAGGGGAAGCGGCCGACGGGGTAGCGTCCAACGGAAGTGGTTTCCTTGTCCACAGCCATGTGAAGCGGCGTGAAGCCTGAACGGCCGCGCGGATTAAGCTTCAACAGGCGGTAGACCGTGTGTTTCTTCTGATGCTCCTGCTCAGGGTTGCACTCCAGTTTCTCTAGCAGAAAGATGAGGTGGAGGATGATGGCGAGTGCCTTGGTGAACTGTGGAGCCTCTGGTGGGTTGTCCCTCTGCATCACAGCTCGCTCTACCTCTCGTACGCTTTTGCCCAACACAGTCATTAGATCGTGGAAGGTGATGCGTGTGGACAGGGTGCCCTTTGCGCGGTCTTGTAGGACAAAGGAGAAGAGCTCTGCAAAGGACAGGAAACTTGAGGCGGTCATGGGGCTCAGTGGGTCAAGGTTGCTCTGCTGCATATCTAAAGCATATTTCCACAGGCTGATGCATCTTTCAAAATTGCCAGAGTCGGCGTAGACGGCTCCTCTGTAGCGAATGTAGTAGGAGGTGTCTGGGTGAGATGGCCCCAGGATGCGCTCACGAACCAACAAGGCTTGCATCCTCATCTCATCAGGGTCGGTGATCAGAGCCTCTAGTTCCTCTGCACTGTTCACCTCCTGTGCACAGCCATAGGCAGGAATGGGAGGCCCCGGTGGGGGCTTGGTCAAGGAGCCCGTTTTATCCCCTGGCTGCCTCAACTCCATAGCACGCCTCCAGTACTTCATCGCTCCCAAAAGATCCCTCTTCTTGTCCACAAAGGTGGCCCCGAGGAGCTCAAGGGCATCTATTCGCTCTTCTCTGAAAGTGCGGGGCTGGTGGGCGAGGTACTCCACGATGTTGGTGTGTCCTGTAACACTTGCAGCTAGGAGTGGGGTCATTCCATAACCATCTCTCTCCATGCGCGCGTTGCACTTGAGCAACATCTTCATGATGTCCAGGCTCCCAGACTCGGCACAGTCATGGAGGGCAGTGTTCCCTTTGACACTCTTACGGTTGACATCAGCCCCACGGTCCAGTAGGAACTTAGCTATCTCCTTGTGGCCCTTGTAGCAAGAAATCATAAGGCAGGTGTGGCCGTGCCTGTTGGCCACCTCCATGTCAGCTCGATGCTCCACCAGGTAGCGGACGATTTCCAAGTGGCCATCGAAGCAGGCAGCCCGTAGCGGAGTGGAGTTAGTTAGTGTTGCATTGTTCACAGAGGCGCCATGTTTTAAAAGCGTTTTAACCACCAGCAGGTGACCGGCTGCCGAAGCCGCCCACAGCGGCGGAGCTCCTTCGATAGTCTCGCCGTCAAAGTTGACCGAGCCCCCGAGTTCAACATTGGCTTTGCAATGTTCAAGGAGATAGTCTACAACCTCTAAATGTCCATACCGCGATGCTACCAAAAGAGGGGTGCCTCCCTGTGTTTTCTCCTCGGCTAAAGCTTCAAGCTCTTCGGGAGTTTTGTTGCTCAGCAACTTCTGGATAAGTTTCAGCTTACCATCTCTGGCCGCGTTGAACACCGCCGTCGTTATATCCATTGTTAAAGGCTGCGTGTTGCGTCACTGCACATCAACCCCATAACCACTTGTTCACCGCCTAAAGGGTAACAGTGGCCTTAACAAGCTCGGACAAGCAACCTTAGTTCGGGTTTGTGTTCTAGCGCTCATCTCTCTTCCATTTTGAGGCTGCTGTCAAGATGGCGTTTGTGTTGCTGGACAGGTCTGTGTTTACGATGGCGGCAGGGCATTGTGGGTCATGTAGTTTCCCCGTTTAATTTAAGATGGGGTCTTTATGTCTTATAAACTACATCTCCCAGATTGCAAGTGACTACAATGCCCCACCAGCTGATGGGTTCGTTTGGCATTGCTTTCCAGACTAAGAAAGACGCACCCCACGGCGGGACGTCACGCCTGCAAGTGCAGCGTTAAAAATGTACAGACGGTGCCTTCATAACAAGTGTAATTTTCTTCGACGTTTCCCCCCATTTGCTGTGAATGTCAACCAACAACAAGATCATTATGATATTTAATAATGAGATGTGTAGGTCTACTAATTTGTGGGACCGAATTTTTTGAATATCTTCGACAACGAAATATACAGATGACTACGTATACTGTCATGATGCAGTAAACAATATTTGCAATATTCCAAATAATAATCGATCCATACAGTTAATGGAATTGTAATATTAGTATGTGTAGCATGCGTGGGGTTTCTGCTGTTTTTTTTCTCTTTAATACAAAATAATACTGCTATTTCTGCCTTAAAGTCTTTTGTTAAGCTTAATTTAAAAATGAATTTCTGCATAGTATAGCTGACAACTGCATTATTACCGCATTTTTTATACTAAAAAACAAACATTTAAATATTGTGTATGAAATATTTCATTGACATCTATGGATATTCTCCCCTGCAAATACTAAATAAAAATGACCGTTAATGGGTTAATTGCTTTCTTAGTATTTTCTAAACAATGCTGTGTTTTTCATTTTTTCAATTTATAACTGAATGTATTTTCTCCCCTTTTGAGCGTCATAAAGCCCCTCATGTCATACATGTTCAAGAGAAGGTCCGTAGTCACTGAAAAGTGTTAACTGTTTTTTTTTTTTCAGGGTCGTCAGGGTGTAATTCTATGGTCTGGCCAGCAGAATGCGATATGACACTCTTTATTTCCATTGGGCCATATGATGAAGTGTTGAGCTTTCTGTTTTCATTTCCCTCCCTTGGGACATGTTCATATTAATAAAAAAAAATTGTACAGTAAATCCATATTTAACCTGAACATACCTCTTGTGTTTGGAAGAGAAGTCAAGCCACAATTTTACCTCCTGCTGTCCTTCATAACCACTATATTTGGAGCTCACTGGGATGCACAGTTCAATCAAAAACGTCTTGGCTGAAATTAAACAGAGAGTTTGAATACGCCGAGTCAATATTAAGCCCCACAAATGACTTCCAGTCTCCTGTTGTCTCGTAGGACCCCAAGCTAAAAATATTTGTGGAAATCAAATAATGCAAGTCAGTGAAACAAAGCTGCAATACCAACCATAAAAACCACAGAGAAGCATAAAAAACAGAATTATAACATTGAGCATTTTATTGATTGATTCAACAGCATCAAGTCACTTAACAGCAGCAACATTACAACATCCAACAAACAAACAATTTATATATTTCAAATACACAGGGAGGCCACACAGAAACATTATGCATCACTGTAGAAACGTAAATCCCATTTAAACAAGACTATCACAACCCACTGGAAAGGATACTTCCCATATCCCAAATATAAACAAACCAACAAATCATTAGAACCTTGGACAGTGTTAATGTACTTGTACCATAGCTTTTTATACATTTTTTGATTTTGCTTTTTGTGTGTGCTTTGCTTTTCCCCTCCACCAGTACTTGCAGTGGGACGACTGCAGGGAAGAAAAGACTGTAAAGATGAGGGTCTGCTTATTTTTCACCAAAGTCTGGTCAGGGATTTCCCTACACGCCAGACAGCAGCTGACTGAGCAGAACTTGTCGTTCTCCGAGAAGCACGTCTCTCTTCAGACTGGTTCCCTTGTTCACTACTTTTATCTTCATGGCCAGACCTTTGACTTGTGCCTGAGGCAGCGAATCAAAGAAAAAGTCCTCGTTGAACACGGGATTCCTGCTATTCTTGATAATTGTGCTTCTCTGTTTCTGCTTCTTGCCGGGTTTCAGATAGAGTGCCACACAGCAGTTGATGCTCTTAAGGTCCGTCTGCCTGTCATAAATGGCCTCGGCTGTCAGCACGCGCACCCTCAGCCGTGCTGCTTCTGGATCATAGTGAGTGCTCAGCCTCAGTGTCCCCCCCTTGTGAAGGTTGACGACGTGCTCGCGCTGGAAGGGGTCAGGCGCAGCACCTCTCAATCCGCTGCTTTTGCCTCTGCGCAGGGCGGGAGAGGTAGGGCAGCCCATGCGGCGGCGCTGCATGTTGGGGCTGTTGTCGGCTGAGCTGCATTCATCAGTGGAGAGAGAGCTGTGGCGGGCCAAGGAGCGTTTGGCACGAAATACCTAGAAACAGATGAGAATGAGGAAACTGTTACTACGAGCACCCGAACTGACCACCCAGCCTGATCTCAAGCCCCTTTTATAAATTGATAAAGGGCCTCTTATAGCCAAGAGGACATTGTTGTACCTTTTCATATTGTACAATATGTTTTTGTACACCCCAGTTTTTATAGTACAGCTATCCCTCACAACATGGCGGTTGCAATTTTGCGGCTTTACTTTGTCACAGTTTTTTCAAATACAGGTAGATGAATTATTAAATCATTGCTGTTTTGATTACAGCCTATTGTTACTAAAAAAAAAATATGCGTGCTTAAGCAAAAGCTGCGTATTTTGGGCCTAAATTAAGCATTTCCAAGCATAAAACGACCAAATTAACTGAAATAAAAATATAAGGCGTTCAGAAAATGCATTTAAACACATTACAATATGTAACATTCTGCACAGAGGTTGTTGGTAATGTTACGTCATCGTGTTACATTGACGAGACAATAGCCGCAGCAGAAAGTGCTCAAAGTTGAAAAGAAACAAGAAACTCTCCCAGTGCTACACTATATTGATAAATGGTCTCTCTCTTGTGCCTTTCCACTTTTGATGCACTCAAGCCACTTTGACAATGTTTCTGCATTTACCTACTGATGGCACAGCATCAGGCACAACTCGGGGTTCAGTATCTTGCCAAAGATGCTACGACATCATCATCATCATCATCACAGGATGATGGAGGATCGAACCAGCAAGTGGGGAGACGACTACGCTTACCACCTGAGCCATGACACCACACATATACAAGACATGTTATGTCTTATTTTGTATTATGTCTACAATATCAGGTAATACAAGTCTAAAGGTGACTATAGGGGTGTTTTATGTCTAGAGGGCTCTAACTATGTTAAAAACTGCATTTAGAAGGTCATAAACAGGTGCTCTATGCTTAAACTACACAAACATTCCCTTTATAAATAAGGAATCATACTTTGCTGAAATTCACTTATCACGATTCAGTCTGGAAACAATTACCGTGACAAACAAGGGATTAGTGTACTTAGTTTGCAACCAATATTGGTACCAAAAATGTCTTGGTTCGTACACTGTCAAACAAGTCGAGTGCCCAAACAAAGCATCCACATGTTGGTGACTCAGTCTCTGTGGTTTATATGTTCACAGAACGCACACACAACGATGAACAACACTGTATCTGTCTCCTCTCTTCTGATGAGGCATTCAAGCGCGATGTTAATGTTAATTAGTTAACACAGGTTGAAGTGTGGAATGGTTTAAGGGAGACACATAACCGATAGTGAACTGGGACAGAGTCGGTAATATGATTGTTCCCAATGAAGTTTACAATAAAGTTCAGGCGAGCAAGTATTTAGCACAAAGTTGCGAACAATCCTCTCCTTAACGTTCAATTTTTACCATTATTAGAGCCCTCATGGCATGAAATAACACCACTACAGTCACCTTTACACTCATATTACCCAATGTACAGTAGTAGGCATAATTATATTATTATTATAGATTATTATGATATTGGGCCTTTTATGAGATCATTTGCTAGTAGCATCAGTATTGTTCACCTGCCTCATGCTGTATTTGTATTTTAGTTCATTTAGCCATTTTTATGCTTGAAAAGGCTTAATTTAGGATAAGAATACATGAAGTTTCCTTAAGTAATAGTAGTATTACATGCATAAAACAAAAAAAGGAAGAATGAAAGGGACAAATGATCAGTTAAGGTTACTTTTACCTCCATTGAAGACCTGGCTGTTCCCAAAGACATGTGTCAGCGAGACACCACACGGACACCACCTTCCTGTTTTATTTTGAGATATTTCTTGAATTGAATACTGTCTCAGCTTCTTTATCAAAATGCTGGCAACTTCCTTCGGCTCCATTTTGGGTTATAGTATTAAGGTGCGAAACACTATTGAATTCAAGACACAACTCATGGCAAAACAAGAAGGTGGTGTCCGTGTGGTGTCTCGCTGTCATATTGTGTCTTTTGGAACATTCACATCAACAATTCCGTCTTCAATGAAGGTAAAAGTAAATTTAAATGTTAACTGTTGTGTGTGTAAATGCTTTTTCTATTGTACAACTATAAAAAAGGGCCGCACGGTGTCTGAGTGGGTAGCATGTTGGCCTCACAGTCAGTAGAGCTGGGTTCGAATCTCCACTGGGCATCTCTGTGTGGAGTTTGCATTTTCTCCCCGTGCGTGTGTGGGTTTTCGCCGGGTACTCCGGTTTCCTCCCACATTCCAAAAACATGCATGTTAGGTTAATTGGTGACGAATATGAATGTGAATGTGAATATGTCTGCCGTGTGACTGACTGGCGACCAGTCCCGCCCAAAGTCAGCTGGGATAGGGTCCAGCATACCCATGACCCTAATGAGGATAAGGGACATAGAAAACGGATGGATGGATGGGGTTCTGTTTTCAGTTAATACCGCAAGCTTTGCCATGTACAGAAGGTAATAAACGCCTCTGCTATAATTACAGCATTTAGTAAATACAGTTTCAAAACATACCTGTGCCTTTTTGCATATGCTAATCATTTAGAGTTGTATCGTATAGAAAAACAACAATCAATAAAATAATGTACCTAATGTACCTACCAAGCTTCAACCTGACAGTACATGTGAACCACATTCATTTTTGAAAGCCCAAAAAGTTCAGTCCTTACCTTGGCCTGTGTCTCTTGTGTGATGGAGCGCAGCAGAGACGCCGAGCGGGACAGCAGCGGGGAGTTAAAGGGTGACGATTCCGCTGAAGAGCAGGTATCACTTTCTCCACCACTAAAGTAGCGGTAAGGGTTCGTATCCGCTGGGGCCAGATGAGTCCCCCCTTGGGAGCGCCTCTGGGAGTTTGGGGAGGTAAGAGGGCTACCTGGGTTGCTGTGGAACAGGCTCTCTTTGCGACGGGTATGGGGAGACTCTATTAGGGTGGAAAATCCGTAGGAGGTCTGAGCCTTGGGGACGTAAGGTAGAGACATTGCGGTCTGCGACTGGGGGTCTGCGTTGGTGTTGGCACCATCCGAAACTCCCGTGGTTTGCTCGTCTGCACTCTCTATCTGGATGATGTGACGGTTTGCTGACTTTTGGAGGCTGCGTGTGTCCCCTGCCATACGGGAAAAGAGGCGAGGACTGCAGGGGTTTTTGCTGCTACGAGCTCTGGGGCTCTGGATGCAGATGACATGGTCAGAGGAGGAGGGTCGCAAGGCCGAGCAGTGCTGAGGCTCGGGGGGTTCCGGATCCTCTGGTGGGCAGCAGACAAGTTTTGGGGGGATGAAGAAATCGGGAATCTTCTCCGGAGTGAGCACATTAGCGTACACAGAAACAGGAATGGCCTCAGTGGTTTGTGGGTACTGTGAGGGTGTCCCACTGCTCTCCATTGAGCTGCGGAGCTTCTCCAGTAGCCACATGTCCACCCACTTGTTCTGCATGAACACAAAAACCAATAAACAATAACACAGACACAGACATCTGAACTATATTTATCCCTCTTTTTATCCAGTCATATCTTCCAAATACAAAACATATACAACTGTTATAAAAACAACCCTGCAAAATAACAAAAGAGCTGGCTATCCTTCATTTTTAATGATTATAGAGGCATATATTTATAATAACATTAAACATCCTGTATTTATTTATGTGTGCATTCATCTGCTCGGGTGCCTTGCTCAATGTTATATATATAAAAAAATATACAAATAACACATAAATGCATATCATAAACATCTTCCAAATACAAAACAAATATAAAGAATGAAAATAAAACTACAGTAAAAATAGATACAGCAAACTAGCAAAAAAGAGCTGCCTATACTTAATGTTGTCATGATTATAAGGGCATATATAACATTTTTTAATCTAAATTCACACAGTGAATACCTTCCAAATATAAGGAATACAATTAAACTACAGTTACAAAAAAATACTGCAAACTAGCAACATTATTCATAACGTTTTAATGACCATAAAGACATATATAACTTACACTTCCTGTGCTTATTGATGTCTGTCTTCATTTATCTTTAATCTCTTTGTTGATTTGCATGTAGGTGTTGTGCATCTATTGATCAACTATTTAACATTTCAACACAGAGAGTGAACAAACTATCTCTACTTATAATATAGTAATAATCATATACTAATACTAATAATATATATAATAATACTAACTAGGGCGAGGGAAAGGATGAGAGAAGAGTTTAAAAAATAAATAAAAAAGAACGTCACACCACCGCATGCCCAAGCATCTGACGACCACTTTAATGCAATATGCAAAGACGTAAAATATGTCTACAAGCACTCAGTCGCCTCTGCACTGTTTGCACACAAACTGCAACAAGTTAGTCCAAGCATGCACACGCCGTCAGGCGTCCCTACTTGTTGAATTTGCTCCTTCGGAAGTGCCCACGATCGGTCCTGATGCAGGCTTCTATTGAGCTCAAGGTTCGGTTGCGATCACTTTGAGAGGAGAAGTGGGCCAGAATCAGTCTCCGCCGTGGGGGGAAAAGGCAGTTCCAAGAGGAGCGCTCGCTTTATAGGAGCAGCTCCGTGACTCCTGAGCCAATGGGGACGAAGTGCAAGCTTCTGCAGATATTTGCAACGAAACTATTCCCTAATGTGATTCAAAAGCACTGGCAAATCACCTCACGGCGGGAAGGCTATATCGGACACAAGCTCTACTCTTCTTGTGTGTTGCTGGGAAGCAGTGCAAGGCTGCATGCGAGGCTGCATGCGAGGCTGCATGCGAGGCTGCATGCGAGGCTGCATGCGAGGCTGCATGCGAGGCTGCATGCGAGGCTGCATGCGAGGCTGCATGCGAGGCTGCATGCGAGGCTGCATGCGAGGCTGCATGCGAGGCTGCATGCAAGGCTGCATGCAAACTGAAGTGCTCCCCTTAATTGGACTTCCCGGTGAGGACGATGATAATGATGCGCAGAGCAATTACAGTATGTGGCTTGCATCCCCTTGATGTACTCGCTGATCACTGTTCGTGGAAAAGACAGCATTTATAACAATAGTCTTTCCAATTCATTCCGGTCAAACAACTTATTGACTACATAAATAAAGAAGAGGAATGTTTAATCATGCCTATTATTAGTTTTTTTTAAAATTATATATACAGTATATATATATATATAAAATGTATTTTTTTGCCTAAACTAAGCATTTTCCATTGCTGATACATTTGTTCACTTATGTTCATAAAGGGTATAATAATTGTGCTACAGTAGAGTTCAAGTTTGTAGATCAAGAAATGTATGGTTCCTTTCACTCTTATTGTTCCTGCTGACGTAGTTAACTTCATATGCTTTCAGCACCTAAATATCCAACTTTCTGAGATTGCAATTGCTTGGTTGAGTCAATGAACTGACTTAAATATTGCTTGATGTTATTGTCTTTTTCATGCACTCAGAAAAAAAATGTTTGCATAGTTTGCATGTTTGTCACACTTAAATCAGAATCAGAATCAGAATCAGAAAAACTTTATTGCCATTGTAAGTGAACAATTCACAAACTATGAACTAGGAATGTTTCACATCATTAAACAAATGTAAGTATTAGTCAAACACAACAGAACTGAACACAAAATGCCGTTTTTAAATTAAACGTTTTATTATTAAGGGAGACCTATGTGGCCCTGTGTGAGAAAGTGAGGAATTTTGGTCCACTCATCTTTGCAGAATTGTTGTAATTCAGTCACATGTCACAGTCCAGCATGAACCACCTTTTAAGATCATGGCACAGCATCTCAATAGGATTCAGGTTAGGACTTTGACTAGACTACTCCAAAGTGTTTTTCTTTAGCAATTAGAGGTAGACTTGATGGTGTGTTTCGGATCATTGCCGTGCTGCAGAACACAAGTTGGTTTCAGCTTGAGGTCATGAACTGAAGCATCAGACTTGCTTTATTGCAGCTTTGAATTATCTCACAACAGGCATAATAATAACAACATAATAATCATCATCACAATATAATAATGTGCCGGCCAAATCCACCTGAAGCTAAAACTAATCTCTGAACTCTGACGTTATTTTCTGTCTTCCACGTGTTCGGAAAACTTTGCAACACACACTTGCACAAATCCTACTTATGTCTGGGAAGGCTTATTTTCTATGATTATGTCTACAACACTGGGTAATACGAGTTTAGAGGTGGCGAAAGGGGTGTTGGTTCATATCTAGAGGGTTCTAATAGTGTTGCAAATTGTATGTAGAAAATGATAAACAGGTTCTAACTCCAAATATACCGTGTAAGATTTACAAATAACAAACCTTACTGTGCGGAAATTCACATATCACCATCGGTTCTGGAACCAATTAACAGCGACAAATAAAGGATTACTGTACTATTGTTCTACTATGACTAATAATAGTAATACTAACCATAAAGAGGAAATGTTTATGTTGTAGATGTTTATGATACTGTATGAATCAAAAATGCACAAATAAATAAAAAGAAAGAACACAACAGTTTAGCAAAGTAACATAACCTTGTTATTGTACTAGTAATAAAAATAATAATATAACCAGGCTTCTGGTTCATTTAGTCAAAAAAACATCTACATTTAATACCAGTAACAATTTGTTGTGTACATACATACTTACAATTATCATCAAAATTCCATTTGTTTATCCATCAAGCCATTTTCTATGCCGCTTATCCTTATCAGGGTCTGCTGGAGTCTATCCCAGCTGACTTTGGGCGGGAGGCGAGGTACACCCTGAACTGGCAGGGCACATATAGACAAACAAGCATTCACACTCACATTCATACCGGTGGAAAATTTCAGTCTCCAATTAACCTAACTTGCATATTTTTGGGGGCCACACGGTGGTCAAGTGGGTAGCACATTGGACTCACAGTCAGGAGGTTCAGGGTTTGAATCTCCGTTGGGCATCTCAGTGTGGAGTTTGCATGTTCTCCCCGTGTGTGCGTGGGTTTTCTCCAGGTACTCCGGTTTCCTCCCACATTCCAAAAACATGCATGTTAGGTTAATTGGCGACTCTAAATTGTCCATTAGAGTGTGAATGTGAGTGTGAATGGTTGTAGGTCTGCCCAGGGTGTACCCCGCCTCTCGCCCAAAGACAGCTGGGATTACCAGCGGCTATGCTGGTAAGCCAGCTGGGATAGGGTCCAGCATACCCACGACCCTAATGAGGATAGGCGGCATAGAAAATGAACGAAAACATGATGCCAAGCGGAGATTCAAACCCAGGTCTGTGCAAAAATACTATGTTATGTTTAAACGTAATGTACGTACCTCTGATACTACAAGGCCCAGATTTCACTTTAAAAGCTGGTGCGCTGTCTTGTAGCTGTCCCCCTCTCCTTGATATCACTCACTTGGGCTCCTGAAGGTCTTTTGAAACAAGTTCAAGAAATAGATTTATGACAGAATAAATATTGTATTTTGATTATTTGAAATAAATGTTACCTAGGAATGCATTGCTATGCCTTTGTTTCTGTTTCATTGCAGTTGACTTTGTGATGATGATGAAAGCCACATAATGTGTCCAACACACTGAGCTCTTTTGCCAGGTGTAAAACATGGAGGTGGATCTGTCATTGTATTAGCAGCAATCTCGTAGGAGTCAACCGGACCAGTTGGTATTCTGCTGGGTTGGAAGAACAAAAGCACACATTAGGGATGAAGATACAGTACGTTTTGCCTTTGAATTTCTTTCAATTTGAATGAGGCATCCTTACAAGTCACATAAGAAACTGCTATCTCTATTAATATCAAGGATGATAAACAAAGACAAGCCTTTACGTTCTTATTCTGTACTTGTTTATGTGTGCGAGGCAACATTAGGTAGCCTTATCTTTAAAGAACGTCTCCTACAACTTATATTTTTCTTTAATAGATAAAAGCTTTGTTATAAAACCTACCAATTTCTTATTGTTTGTGCAAAGACTAGGAGGAAAAGTAGATTTATGTAAATTCAAAAGTGCCTTGGCCCATGTTTTTTGTTCTGAAAATAGAGTTGATTAGAGATTAGTGAAGCCTCATTAGATAATGGGATGATTCACCCAGTGGGCTCGCCATGCATTTAGACATCAGAATGTGCACAGCAAGCTATTTTTTTCAAAGTACATCTGAACGTTTGGACAAATTATTTATTTAATAGCTTCAAAATTTAATAGACTTACTTCAGTGAAGTACAGAACTGGTTTTAAACTCATCCACAGCATCCAAATGTGCTTTAGCAGACCTCAACCAACTCTGTTTGTGGCATTTGTGCAGAAACGGCTTCTTCCTTGTGCAAAGTGCGCTGAATAGTTGACTGATGCACAGTTCCACCATAGGCTGCAAGATCACGTTGTAGGTCTTTGGAGCTGGTCTGTGGGTTGAGTTTGACTGTTTTCAGCTTCACCTCTGCTTGTCTGAGATTTTTCTTGGATTGTGGTCTTTCATTACTTCACTATGTTCCTCAGAGTGGAAACTGACAACTGGAACTTCTGAGCCAGCTTTTTGTATCCTTCCCCCAAACCATGATGTTGATCTTTGTGTTCAGGTCATTTGACAGTTGTTTTGAGGCTCCCATGTTGCCACACTCTGGCTAGTGTGTTAGTGTTTTAGTTCATGACTAGTTCATGTCTTATGCAAAACATTCTATTTATAAATAAGGAATCCTGTCTGGAAGGATTACTGTACAAGTATGCGTACCTTCGATTTAAATGTGCATTAAATTGTTTTTCTCTCTAAATTAATCATCAAAATAATGACTTTTCCCCACAAATATAATAACATGACAAACAAGTAGGCCCATATGACTCAAGACTGTCTGTTTTAATTGGTTGCAAGTTGCTAAGATGTTGAGAAATGAGGACATCTGACTGGAAGTCATCCAATTCTTCCCACACACACACTTCAACCCAACATACTGAATAAATCATGACAGTTATTTTGCGCCATTTAGGTTTCTGTTGCAGTCAAAGAAAGTACCTGCAGTATGTGCACATGACCTGCAGCAGTTGACCAATAGTTACAATGTTTTGGTTTGTTTTATCTGTATTTATCTAATCATTATTATTTGTGTGAGTTTTACTCCTTGTACAATTTAATCTTCAGACATTTTTTTATTTATTTACTTATTCATCATTACCGAATAAGCTATCAGCTTTAATTTATACATTCTTTATCATTTATTTTCTTTGAAGAAAATAGTAAGCTGTTACATGTTAAATACAGGAAGGGAGCAAACTACGGTATTAAATAAGCTCTCCTAACTCCTCTTTGGACACGTTAAATTGTTCTCGTTACCCATGTGATGTACTTCAATGTAACTTTGTTAAGCATGTTAGAAATGATCCAAAAACAGAAATTACACATAACATACACACATAACAAGATGCAATGGGAAATGCTGCAACATAAAAATGCTACCATCACATAAACACTACAAAATTAAAAACAAATGCAAAAAAAAAAAAGCCGCAATTATCAAAAACACACACAAACCCCAAAAGCAACTGTTACCAATGTCGCAAGTTCAAACAAAAATGTAGCCAGGCCACTAGAGGTGTCGGACTTGAAAGGTATTTACGTTATACTAATCGATATTATTTAAAGACATGCATTTGAAAATTGGTTGAATGAAAATGTATTCTTTTTCTTTGTGTCTTTATGATGCACTTGGCCCCTAACAGCCTGGCTAACTTCCGTTTTGTTCTGCATTTCTGTCACGCAATTGTTTTGGGTGTTTGTGTGTGTTTTTGCCATTTGCTGAATTTTTGTTTTGCCTTTGTTTCTGATCCTGCAGCATTTTTGCGATTGCAGCATTTTTTTAAATTTGCAGCATTTCCCCACCGTCTGTGTTTTGTGGTGCTTAAGTGTTTTTGGATCATTTTTGGGGCCTTGCTGCGTGTTTGCTGCTGTCGACCACCATACATTTCCCATTGCCAATATTAACACAAATATTAGAGAACATTCCCAAAAAGGCCACTGTTTGTTTTTCTTTCATCACGTTTCATCAAAAATGGATCATAAAAACAAAAAGTATGGTTCGCACTCATCACTAACACTAAACTATTCAATATTTATTACAGCTGTTTTGAATGTTTTTACTGGTTTTATCTGTTTTAATTAAAACAGATATGTTATGGTATGCACTATAACGAGTCACTTGCTTTTCCCACGCTGTGTAAGCACGTGACATTTTGGTGAAATAGGTTGTGTGTGGTAAGCGAGAGAATGATAGTCAAATAAGGAATGAGTGTTAAAACAGTTGCAAAGAAAGAAATTGTATGAATTATGACATTTCTGCCTCCTTTTATCCTCTGCTGCCCGGTCAATTTGAAAGCTTTAGAAATGGCTTTATAAGCAGGTGTTATGTCATAGAGAGGGGGCAATCACTTTTTCACACAGGGACATGTAGGTTTGGATTTTTTTTCTCCCTTAATAATAAAACATTTCATTTATAAACTGCATGTTGTGTTTGAAACAAAACAATACAACCCAATTTTGTTTGACACATCTAAGTGTGACAAACATGCAAAAGAAATAAGAAATCAGCGGGTAAACACGTTTTTCCACACCACTGTGCAGTATATTATCTATACTGTATGTTGAATGAAAGAATAGAATGTGCACAATTGGCTGAAATGAAGTCCACCTACACAGTTGTGCAGTAGCAGCAGCCTTCATTAGTGACATTTCACTGAAAGTTCCTTGACTGCTATTAAAAGCTTGATTGGCAAAAACTGTTCCCACATCACAGCGCGCTTTCAAGTCCATCTGTGTCAATGTTATTACCTTTTTTTCATGGTGTGGTATAGTTGGAGGAAACAAAGCTGTTGCCTTAGTAGTTTTGTCCTACGTAGACAATATGTATTATTCTTGGTACTACGTATATAAAGACAATACTGTATGGCCATTCCGTAATTGCTGGTTTGTTTTATACATTGGAGCAGCTGCGTTTGATATTTTCAGCTAGGGTTATTTCTTTTTCAAATAATTTTACTTCACACATGGGCACAGGTGCAGTGTGCATTAATCTCATTGTCGGTGGAAGTTTCTTCTTTGAAACCTCACCTCTGAATTGGATTTTCAGTCAGTTGTAAGGAGAGGTAAGGGTAATGGTTTTTTACACATGCATTACATTGAAGCACATCACATGTTTACATTTGCACAATTCAGCATGTCTGAAAAGCAGTAGGAAGAAGGAGAATGTGTTTAATCCTACCTCTTCACCATGTCCCAGCAATTATTGACACACCGGAACCTCTGGTTTTCGTATGATTCAGTTTTCCAATCAAAATGTTGCCTTGGTTCACGGACACTGTCTCAGTTATTGTACAAAATTGTAACACATTTTGGTATTAAAAAAAAGATGTGGATTGGCTACCAGCAGCTTTGTTTGTTTATTCAGCCATCTTGGATCACACACCCAATGGTGCGATACCACTTATTTCCTTTCTGATATGACATTCAGGCTGGTATTAGGCTATGTGAATAAACATTAAACAGTAAGAGCCTAACACTCTCAATTACGAGTGCGCCTGAACGCCTCACGGCGCAAGGAGAATGGAGCAGGCACAAGATGTTCATTGCTGTGTGCGCATCATGTGAACAAATAAGTAATTTTGATGCATTTTTGTGAATTAAGAGTGTTTCATCTTGAAGATTTAACTTATGTTGGTGTTCAAATCCCCACACGGTACTGCGGTGAAAACCTGTCAGTGATGATTCTCGCAGAAAAAAAGTCTTTGTCGTGTGGATACTGTTTTACTGTGATCATAAAACCTTCCCCCAATAAATTAATAAGCACATTTAAACCGTAGCCATTGTAAGTGGACAACAACGTGATGCTCCAACCCACTCAAAGGGAAGGATTCCAATAATAATAATAATAATAATTCCAAAATCAGGCTGGAATAAATGATATGAAGCATGGTGACTTATCTATTTATCAGTGCTCATGTCAAACTTCACCAAAATGTAACCATGCAAAATACACATTTAGACCAAGACTTACTAGTAAGTAGCTATGTTTATAAACGATATGTTGGATGATACTTATCTGTTGATACTAATCTATGAAACGTATCTGCTCATGAAACATTATCAAAATGTAACCATGCAAAATATGACATTCTGACGTGAAATTTCTATAAAATTAATTAATCAATTATTTTCATTATTTTTTGTTTATCAACATAAAAGGGCGTGTTTTTTAAGTTGCTTGTTACACCTGACTACATAGTATTGAAGAGTTCTTGTCTATTTGGTTTGCAGACGTCATACCCAACAAAGCCAACTCGAAAATGGTGCAGTAAGGTCAGTTTGAGTCAGACCCGCGCTAGAGAACGTTTAATTGGAAGGAATAGCTGAGTCACAGACATACAGTAGAAGCAGTTGGATCATGCTGACTTTGAGATTGCACTCGAGTCCAATAGTGGTGCAGGTTTGGAATGACGAACCCCGTGGTGTTGGCTTTTAATATACTCTTCATCCATGCAGTTCTTATTTATGTGACTCAACCTGTCTGGGTGAGATGTCTATCACTTAGAAGATAGAAGATAGAATATACATTTTAACCCTGATTGTTCAGTGGACACAGAGCAATTTTTTCTGTTGTGTAAAAAGTGACCAGTGATGGTAAATCTCCTCGACCAATGAACAACCAGTACGGTAATCTCTCATTTATGACGGTTAATTGATTCTAGACCTGGCCGTGATAAGGGAATTTCTCTAGGTAGGATCTCTTTCTGAATGGTAATTTAGAAAATTGAAGTTAAAGCACAGAAAAACCTGTTTATGACCTTTTACGTACGTTTTTTAAATGTTATTAGAGCCCTCCAGACTAAACTAACATCCCTATATTCACCTTTACATTCACATTAACCAAATATAGTAGACATAACAAGAGTAAATTAAGCCATTTGAGACTCATGCTTGTGTTTGTTGCCAAGAGGAGCAGCTTGAGTGGTGGACAGGAAGCGACGTCCGGGGTTTAGAGGTTAGTTTTAGCTTACTGTGTCATCTGCAACAGTAGCCTGTGTTATTAGAATTATTGTGCCTGTTTTACTTATTTCAAACCTCCAATAAAAGCCTGTTGTTCCGACGATCCAGTCTGGTCTGTGTGTGTCAGAAAAGTTATCATAGGGAGAACCGGGCTGTGGCAGCCAAGGGTTCATAGCGATGACAGTTTTTGATCCTCTGATGGCGTCTTTTCTTATTATTTTGAAGAATTTACCAAGCATTGGATTGTTCACCCACTAATAGGGAACGTGAGCTGAGTTTAGACCGCCACGAGACGAGACAAGATAAATAAACTGGACAATATTTCTTAGCAAGAATTTGACAGTGATGACTGTGCTTTGATTTGCCTATATAAATGTCTAGAAGCAAAATATAAAAATAAATGCTAAGTAGCGCTGCAGTTTAGTTGGGCGCACAGATGATCACATATCATTTCATGGTTTTCCAGACACAGAGGACATCAGAGCAGGTGGATGCATTGTATTTGTGCCGGAAAGCTCCCATCTTCTGCCAGCTAAAGTCGTTGCGAGTCGTTTTACCTCTGACTGCTTTAGCAACCTTGCTTTGAATTTTGTGGTGTCACTGTATCTCGGTTTTTCAAACATACATTACCGAATATTAACTAATACATAATGCTGTTTTGTGGTTAAAAAATTATACTTAAGCAAATGTTATTCATTTTAAACATTTTAAATCAAAAATGGCTGAATGAACTAAATATAAATATTAGGCATTCAGGATATGCGTTCAAAGACGTAGATGTGTCGTATTCTACACTAGTCACTAATATTTGGTGAGACACACAAGCATCAGACTTGATTGCTGGAACTAGCTGCTGTTGTGGCCGTAACCCAAGCCAAGGTGAAACTTCACTCTGAACCCCTGACGCACTTCCTCTCCATCTGCCTTAGACCGAAACATATTTACAGCAACGCACATGAGCCTGAGTCTTGTTTGTCCTAAATGGCTTAATTACTCCAATTATGTATACTATATTGGTTAATACAGGTGTAAAGGTGGGTGTTATTTTATATCTAGAGGGCTCTAATAAGAAGGTTTAGAAGGTCATAGACAGATTTTCTATGCTCTAACTATGAAAATATTCCATGTATAAATAAGGAATCCTTATTTCCATAAATCCACTTATCACGTTCAGGTCTGCAACCAATTAACTGTAAACAAGGGATTACTGTAAAGCAGTTACACCCTGCCGTATCCATATGGTTGGGTATTGTTTATTTAAATATTATCCGATACCCGTGTTTAAACGAGACATTTAAAAATATTCCAAATATACACATTTTGTCGTGCAGGTTAAACAAATAAATACTTAAACACCCACACCAGCAGTAATACAGAACAACAATTTGGAAGATGCTTCTGGCAACCTGACGTTTTCTCTGCGGGGGACATGATGCCCTGTCATTTAGAGCACTGTTAACCAGTCGCTTAGGAATAGGTGGCAACCCTTAAAGCACTGGTTTTCAAAAAGTGGGGCAGGGGTGTGGTGGTGGGATGAACTGTCATGGAAAATGAAACCAAAAATGATGAAACCACGCGGTTGTCTTATCATAGTGTTTGCATTTTGGGAGAACTTACTTTATAATATACTCTTGTAGGGAAAATAATGAAAGCTGTGGAAGACAAACTACTTTGCTTTAGCAGAGCTCTGTGGAAGTTTGTACTACTCAAACACAGCACACAATTAAGCCATGGCATTTTCAGTCTCAAATGAACCATTTTGCAAGGTGGTTGGAGGTAGTCCCAGACAGTCTTAAGCAGGCCTTAGCCTTACATCTCGACGTCCGCGAGATGTCGCAGGAGATCACGCACATGGCCCACACCGATTTTCAAACTTGCAGACAGCTCGCAAAACCTGTAGGAAAACCTGCTGTACACACTCATTCGCTGGGTGACAATAGCTGTGGGTGCTGTATGAAGCCAGTACGGCCATCTTGAAATTGAAGTGAGTGGGCTGCCATGCTTTGTGTTTTGGTACACCATTACAGTCTACAGTAATTTCAGGTTTAATGAGTTTGGACTAAAGCAAATGATTCCACATATAATTAATTGAGAATGTTTTTTCTTTTCAGTACACAGTATTTGCAGTACGGTTCTGTGTAGCAGCATAACTAAAAAAAAAGCTTTACATTGATGAACAAATAACTATTATCGTGTCTTTCCCTCAGATATCTTACTTAAAACCTACTAAGAAAACACAACGTTCCCCATGCGCATCCAGGCTGGTGTAAGACTCATTCGCCATCTGCACTGAAATCCTCGTTGAGGCTCCGAGTCCATCTTCCCATCTGGTTTAGGGGCCACCGGGCACAAAGGTAAACAAACATGAAGCACATGCACCGCTAAAGAGAAAGTGATTTTTCTGTGTCTGCCTTCAAACTTGTGGTGATTTACTTATTTGAGGATGAGCACATATGCAGATCAAAAGAGCAGATGATCGCAGAGTGCATTGAACAAGTACACATGGCAAACAGAACAGTGGACAGATGGAGATAGGGTGAAGACAGTACAAGATGGATTATGTTCAAATGAAGCACGGACTGGTACAATCTGCAAGACAGTTGGGAGAAACAATATCCATTTGACGAGGAAAGGAGAAGAAAAGTCGTTTGATTTTTTGCTTCACTTTGAACCCAGTGCAGTCAACACAGATGTTTTTCCCAATCACGTAAGAATCTAAATCCAGTAATGATACATCTCTCTGGAACTGCTTAATCTTCTAATGTGAAAGAGAAAATTAAATATAAGTGTGACAAAATATCGATATATCCACCCCAATGGCTTTTTCTGAAAATGGCTTCTCTAGCCTACTTTTTTTTCTTCCCCCTCCTAGGGACTTGGCAGTGCTTCCTCTCACATAGCTGAGCCACATTTTTTTTAAAAAAAGCAATGTTTGGGGCTGTGGAATATACAGTATTTTAATTCACTTGGCGTGTTCGTGTTCAGCCAATGCACGGAGAACGGTGCCACCCTATAAATGGCCTTGACATTAATTTCCCTCCCACGCCACCCAGCGTAGGCTACGCTGCGAGATTTATTTTAAAAAAGCAAGGAATCCATCAATGTGATTTGCGCTCTGAACCTGACCAGATCCAGGCGAGTGCATGCCACAACCAGACCGAAAGCGCCGTGCACCACAACCCCTATCTACCTTTTTCCATTTAACATGGGAGCAGATGGGGGCCATGACGCGCAGTTCGCTCAGCCCAACTGCAGTGTGGGTCCATTGCAACCCACCCCCACGCACATTCCACTAGACTCAAAGCAGACCAAACCAACGAGTTCCCCACCTTTCTTTTATCTTGCTGGGCACGCATCACTTTGGTTTATTTGGAGAGAGAGATAACCTATACACACTGTAGCGTTGCTGAGAGCATTTACTGCTTCCCAGTGTCCTTTGTGGAATTGTATTACAAATGTCTGCTAGTTGCATGTTAGAGATGACATTGTTGTTGTTAATTGTGCACTCCCCTCTTATTGACAGTGTCTTATCTGCCTTTTGTATGTGTGATGTTTTGGGTCTTTCTGTTTATGACACCCTGAGTGAGACTGTCATGTTGAATATTGACCTCCTGTGATTCCGCTGGGATAAACAAGCTCATTGTGAGCTGTGTTCTAACTCTGCTTGCAAAAAAAAAAAAGAGCTCTTGCTTCCTCACTGCCTTGTGAGTGCCACAGTATAATGTCATGCTGGCCATCAACTTAAAACACTTGTTTGGATGTGTTGTGAACACAGCGCGCTGGGACAAATGTCTGTGTTTATTTAGCCAGGCACAGAAGAAAAGTCTCCATGGCAACACTGCTGTAACTTTCACTCAATGAAAAATGTTGTTGCGGTGTCAAAGTCAACCTTTGATAATGTCATAGACGGGTGACGTACATTTTCTGTTTCTATGTATTAGCATAGTGATACAAATACTTTAAAAACACGGTAGGACTCACGCAGTGGGTTAATAGCATGACAAGACGAGCGCCATATTGCGGACTGACCGGAAAATGCATTCAAACCGAGGCAACAGTTTGATCTCTGTTAACCAAAGTTCTACTGTGACTGCAGCTGTGAAGTGAAGCATCAAATGTTTCAGTCAAGGTGAGAAGACAAACAACTACATAGCACAAGTGTAAAACTGTGTGTGTGTTGTTTTTTTTTTAAGGATTTGTCAGTAATGATTTAAGCTGCTGTTCATCAAGACGTTCCACCCGAGAAGAGAAACTCCCTCTGTTGTTCGTCTGCTTTGGGTCACCTCCCTTTTGCTTGTTTTGTATGCATCACGTGTGACAGCTCTTTGACAGTCAAAACTGTCACGCACAAGCCGTGTGACGAGTCTTCACACAGTTTTCTGGCTGTGAGCTCAGTGTGACAGAAATGAAAGAAGGGAAGAGTATGCAACACTGTAGCAGGCCATCATCATCAATACAAAGTGGAATGACATTGCTTAGTTAACTGGGAGGAAAGTAAAAAAAACCTGTTCTTCACGGCACTATATTTGATCTTATACACAATGTTTAATTCTCATGGAATCCGCATGGGATTCTCAAGGATGACTAGTCTTACATCACGTGATATTAAGGTGGAATTTATGAGAACGGTCAGAGGTGGCTGAATGTACAGTGAAAGGTCGGCATGAACGGATCTCATTCAGATGCATTTCGAAACTTTATTTCCCACAGGAAATAAGGAAACTAGAAATAACCCGCTCCAGGTATTCCTGTCATCGACATAAAATCTTTAATAACCACACAGGTGACAATTTTTGTAGTCATATTTTCCCATTCATCAGTTATACATGTATAAAAATAGTCTCTTCCTGTGCCGACATTGCAAGCCACGTTCCATGTAACACAATGTTGCTTTTACTACTTTTAAATCCATGCTGTCCAAAGCGCTGGCTGGCATTATTAACTGGATATGTTATTAGGTAGTACCAGTGTTGGGAGATAATGGTTTTACTAACATTGTTACTTTTCCCAGTAACAGGTCATCTATTTAATTACTATTTCAAATGTTACAACATAATATTATACATCTACGATCATGGTTGTTGCTTCAGTCACCATTGTTCACTACAACAATACAGAAAGCTAAATAGGGAAAACGCTGCCCCCCATGGGTGTTGGTAGAGAATTGCAAGTCACGAGCTCGGGCCACACTGTCAGGCTCATGAAACATGTCTGAACAGCGCAGGCCACTACAAAACTATGCCACATTTTTTCTTTATATATTTGAAGAGTTTTGCAAAAAAGTACGACAGCAGTTACTTTCCCTGCTATCTAATTACATTTATGAAGGGGTAATTCTGTTACAAATTCAATTGCTTTTGGGGAAAGTAAGTAGTAACTTAAAGTAAAAAAGTAAGGGGTGTCAGAAGTAATTTTAGGGGTGTCACGAGACACTCGGATTACAAGGCGAGACAATACACCAGATTGGGTCTACGAGAACAAGATGAGATGAAACAGGATATTACTTTTGGGAAAAGTACAACGGAAAAAAAATAACTATATATTGCAATTTACCAATTCAATTGGTGCCACTTGATACAAGCCCAGCCTCCACCCACCGAGGCAAAGAGATTGTATGACTGGGAAAAGGGCTGCCTCCGTTCATGCCATTGTTCTATGGAAGCAATGCATAGAGTGAACCCTCATCCTTCCTGTTTGGGGGTGAGAGACGAGGAAAACAGACACGACTGCACATGACAATTATTAAAAATTCTCAAGTTAACTTTCATTTACTTTCATTTAATGTGTGATTTTAAAAAAAATTCTGAACAAGAAATCATGAGTTATCACAAAATCTTGTGATACGAGACCTTGTGACAGCACAATTAATTTGCCCAGCACTGGATTATATGCTAATTTCACACACTAATTGATTTAAATGACCTATCACAAAACACTAAGATGCAAATGTTTTGTTCAGATAGCTTAGCATAGGTTGACGTGCATCGGTAGATGATTTCTGCATCTTTAAATCATAAAATGCATTAAAGTGTCATTAAAGTGTAGCTAATTGTTAGTGAACAGGAGTGCCACATAGGATGGAAAGGTTCCAAGGACCCCTTAACTGACAGACTGGTGTAATGATATATGCATTTACTTGTAAAGGTAAAGGCTAAAATATACAAATATATTTAATCTTGTTATTTTGTACTAAAAATAAATGATTAAACTATTTGTTTCCCATGCATTTTGTATTACTCCAAAAAACCTCTAACTAAATTGAGGGTTGAGTCAAATTGCATAAATACAGCTCTTAATGAGTGAAGTTAGGTCCCAGTGATGTGGTGACCAAAGCTGGCCATGGGGGCCCAATGTGATTTTTTTCATGGGATCCAAGCACCTGTCAGTGACTGACAAATGTATTCAATCATAAATTAATGCTTGCGCTGCATCATGCTGAGATGTAACGAGATATGACGAGAAACAGCTTTCAGTATGATGCACCGCTGCGTCTGCAAATTACAACAACAATATCAAGCATTTTGTAAAATGAATACCTGATGGTGTCAAGAAACCATGAGCACTGTTGTTGTTGCTCTCGTATTGGATCTTATTTGAGCATAATGTGCATTTCCATTTCCCTAAACATGGGTTTTGGCTTAAATCTAACTGGTCTAACATTTAGTCCATCTCAATCCCAAAAGCCGTTTTATATTGGATGGGTTTTGTTAGTGTTTGTCGCCAGAACTGAACAAAGTACTGGTTGATGGATGAATCCTCGATTTTCCACATAGTGATTCTTCAACCCTTTTGAGATTGTTGTTTTGTGTAACAGCAAACCTCTGGGTTTCCAATAGCATCAAACATGGCCAATCCGTAGAGGGTCCTTCTCAACTGACTTCGGTCAAATCCTTTGAAATGGTTCTGTCCTAAGTCAGAGCAAGAACCTGACCGATTTCCAATATTATCCCACATAGAGTGGCTGTGGGAGCTGAGGTCTAAGGTCAGATCCATACATGTTCTTTGTCAGTATTTTACTAGCCCCAGTTTGAACTGAGCTACTTCACATTTTCGGAGATCTATAGTACATCAGAGCAAGAAGCCCATTGATTTCCAAGCCTTCCATTCATTCCTTTAAAGCTGCAATTTCCTCACTCCTGATCAGAGAGTGTTTCAAATGTTGTTATGGTGAAGGACCCTGTGAATAAATAAATAGTTCTGTTTCATTTCAACACATGGGTCATACAATTACTACATAAAAACTTGAAAGAAGCGTCTTTATATTGGTTAATGTATATACTGCATGCTAAAAGTGGGACGTGTGACACTCTCCACCACACATATTTCCACGCATACTACAAATGAGCTGTCAGGGTTTTTCTTTAGATTTAAATTTCTCTCTCTCTGGGCCTTCTGACGCCCACCGATTCTTCCGCCTTCGAGACGTGCATTACTGCACATGACTCACAGACCGCTTTATTCGTGACATAAACAAATAATCCGGCCTGTGATTGTGGCCCTGCTATCCAGTTCGAGGTCTGTCATGCAAAAGTTCAGTGTCCTTGTTATTGGCTTTGCCTGTTTGGTTTTTTTTGGCTCTCGGCCCACCCTCGGAGGCACATGACAGCAGCGGTGCGGCGAGGGTGTTTGGAATGGAGGAGGACCTTAAGTGGTGAGACAATAACGCAACACGCTTAACACCACAGAGTCGGTGTTTATTTATATTGTTAACACTCCTACAACTACACTTGGACACCAATCAGCCTCCAACGAGCTGAACGCAGCTGCCAGAAAACTCCATCAAGCACATTGTTGTTGTTAATTTCTTTGTTTGCTGTTCAGTAAACACATTATACTCAAGCAGGACCACACGTGTTGCATTCAAAAACAATAAGTAAATAGACCCCAGTGAGTTTTCTCTAAAGGGAGCACATGCATCCATCCATCCATCCATCCATCCTTTTTCTATGCCGCTTATCCTCATTAGGGTCGCAGGTATGTTGGAGCCTATCCCAGCTGACTTCGGGCAGGAGGCGGGGTACACCCTGGACTGGTCGCCAGTCAATCGCAGGGCTAATTGAAACTAGATGAGATAAAAGAAGGTTGCATGAGATTTTCCATGTTTATTTTGTGGTTGGCGTGTCAAATCTCCCAGTTACTAATGAAGTTTGCATAGTCTCCTCATGCCCCATCCCACATCCCCAAAACATGTCTTCGTAGGCTCAATGGGGACTCAAAATGACCCATTTGTGGGTGAATGGTTGTTTGTATAAACAGCATGTGCCCTGTAATTGACTGGCGACCAGCCCATTAAATCACCTGGGATAGGCTACAGCTCAACCGCAACCCCAATGAGGAGAAGTAGAAGAAGTAGATGGATGGATTTTAAACTGCTTCCAAAGGTTTAATCTGGATTAGATTAAATGTTCTGAATTTTGGGCCCTTCTAACACATTCAGGTACTGCGCATACTGCATATACATTTCTTTCATGTTAGATATATACTAAAAAAATAGACTTAAAATGCATATTGCCTACATATATAAATTTATGTATACACATATTACTAAATGATATAATATATAATTTTCAAGTGGTACGGGGGAGTCATGATATTACAAGAATTAAGATGAGGTGAGCATGAACCTAAACGCAACGGCCAATCTGTCGCATGCATAAAAAATGCATGGATGCTATTGTATTATTTTGTTTTTGTTGTATTTCAGTCAGTCACCCATAATTCATAGTTTCATGCACATAATTTCCACTGAACTAGAAACAAGGTGTACTTTTAGGATATTTTACCCTGTAAGAAAGAAGACCTTTTTTCCAAGTCCAAGTCATGACCATTTCAAGCCCACTGAAGTGAAACCAGTATCCCCTGTACATGCTACAGCCAACATCTCCACCTGTTAGTGAGCTCCATCTGTGCAGTTTTTCATATTGCTCCAGCTGTTGAGAGGACGAAATGAATTCAAATGTACTTCACCTCACCTGAGTTTATAACCACACTTCAGAGAAGGATCACCTTATTTTAGTACGCTCTTCACTCTACGGTACAGTGTTCCTTTTGATGAACGCCCCCGACCCCAAACAATTAATCCTTCACTCAAAAGCTATTTATAGCATTGCTAATGTGCGCCTTTTTGCTTGGTTATGGTTCGTAGCCGCAGGAGTGTGTAATTAACACTGTCTCATGGTGCTTTTGCGCTAATGGCTACCCCGGTCTTCCTTTCATTATGATGTGAGCTGATGCTAATTAAGCTTGTGAAATATATTTTTGTCATTAAATCTCATTTGGATAGGGAAAGCAGAACAAGCATGGTAAATGAGGTTTTTTCCTCTGCACCAAAGATACAGACGTAGCGACTTGGAGGATTTTACACACACAGTTATATTTTTGAAGTTGCTTTCTTATCTCTGTTGCAAGCTCTTCCTAATGTGGGATTCAAATCATGTATGAGGAGCACAGCTGCAGTGCGGGGATGTCCAAACTTTTTCCATCAAGGGCCACATACTGGAAATGGATGCAAGGGCCGCTTTGATATTTGGTAAAAATATTTCAAGAAAAAAATGCGCATCTCAGCTTTGTGATGTAGGGGAAAAAGCATATAAACTTTGGTATTTGCTCTTTTTTACCATTTTTGCTGTTGTTTTTTTGTGGGGGACTTTTCCAAATATTACAACATTCTTCTTTAATAATCTTTGCTTTTTGAAATATTATGACTTTTCCCAAAATGTTCTTTTCCCCCCAACCCGATTTCCAGAAATTACTGTTTTCTTTTGTCTGTTTCGTATAATATTACAACTTAAAAAATAACATATTTGGGCACAGGGGGCAGTGGGAAGGTGTGTGATTGTGCCTGGATGGTTGCTGCCTCTTCGAGTGGTGGGGTGTGTTGCCCGGGTTCCTCTCTGATACGGGGTGGGGATGGCGGTGGCGGTGTTCGGGGGTGTGGGCCGCCGGGGTCTCCTGCAGTGGCGCGCATGGTGGCTAGTGTGTAACATCTGGGTGAGGCTGCTCCCGGGCTGCGGTCGCTGAACGTCCGGGGCCTCGCCTCGCC
>QODF01000031.1:832819-966829 GCA_024372805.1 Oostethus manadensis | reverse complement strand
CAACAAAATTCATAATAAACGCAGTCAAATGTCAAGGGAGACTCATTTGGATTATGAAATCTCCCTTGGCAAAGAAATTTTGCTCAGCATTTAAAGGCAGCTTGACTCCCATTCAGCTGTTATGATGCTGGACAAGACACAAAAAAAAAAAAAAATAAATAAATAACATATTTTTCCTTAATATTTCAGCCCAATTATACTACAATGATATTGTTTTTGCTCCTAATATAAGAAGTTTACTCCTCCCTCACTCACCACCTTATTGTGGTGGAGGAGTTTGCGTGTCCCAGTGATCCTAGGAGCTAAGTTGTCGGGGGCTGTCATGCCCCTGGTAGGGTCACCCATGACAAACAGGTCCTAGGGGAGGGACCAGACAGAGAGTGGTTCAAAAGATGATGATGAATAACACAACTGGACTTTGTTTCCCCCGGACCCCTCTGAAGCCAGGCCCGGAGGCGGGGTACAATGGCGAGCGTCTGGTGGCCGGGCCTACACCCATGGGGCCCGGTCGGGCACAGCCCGAAAAGGTAATGTGCGTCCCCCCTCCCATGAGCTCACCACTCATAGGAGGGGCCAAAGGGGTCGGGTGCAAAGAGAGCTGGGTAGCGGCCGGAGGCAGAGGCCTTGGCGGTCCGATCCTCGGCTACAGAAGCTAGTTGTCGGTACGTGGAATGTCACCTCTCTGGACCTGACATTAGTTTGAGGGAAGAACTGCTGCCTATAACTAAGAAAATCAATATTGAGCATCAATCTACAAATCAGTTTTGCCGTCCTGGGATATTAAAAACACCTTTGGAAAATCAAATAAAAGACCTTGAATCAAAGAAGTCACAGACAGCATGTGCTGGAAAGGTCCTGTGGTATTTTTTGATATTTACCAAGTTAGTGCATGTACTGTAGAAATATCAGAAGTATTTCAATGTTTGGTATTGAGAAGCAGACTGGCTGAGGGATTGTTGAGATTACTTTTCTTCAAATTCACGCGGCTGCGGTGTTTAAAATCAGTGGGGGTGAAGTCCACAGAGAGACGAGGAAAATGGAGAGATGGAAGAGATGACAAAATGCAACAGGCAATATTACGATTTGCAAAAGAAAAAGTGCACATGGCAGCTGAGGTCAGTCTTGCTGTGAGGCAGCAGGTGGACGTGAGTTTCCTCCTTTTGCTTTTGTGATGGTTTTGATCAGAGGGCGACGTTGTGGGTCGCTGTGAAATGCTGTGGCACATCACGTCATTTCACAGTCCGCAAACAAGTACCTTTCCAACTGAGGCACTTTCCACCACATCGCTCTTGCATGACTCATGTCTTCGCTGACTTTTTTAACAAGCTCAACTCTGAGATGTGTGAAAAAGAATTGTACCTGGGCCAATTTTCGCTCTGATTTTTGAAGCAAGGAAGCTGAACGGATGAATTTAAATCTTTTCTTAACCCCAAATTGTGTCAGAAAGCTTGATTCAAGCTACAAAAAGACAATTACTGGCATTTTTGAAATCTCTTTTGTCTAAAACAGAGGTGTAAAACTCGTATTGTTTGAGGGCCACATTGAAGTTATGAAGTACTTGCAACTGTCAATATAAATGAGTATGAATATCCAGTCCACCTCTCTCCCCAAGACAGCTGGGATAGGCTCCAGCATACGAGCAACCCTAGTGTGGTGGAAAATGGATGGGTGTATAAATATGAATATAACCTCATGATATTACAGTATTACATGCTTGCCTAGAAATGTGGAGTGAAGTGAAGGTCAAGGTGACAAGAATACATTGAAGTATTTATTTTTTAACAAACAAATGCTCTTAATATCTTGTTCATGTCACATAATATTAAAGTTCTGAAGGTTTTTCTGTCAAACTAAAATAACAAAAACACTAAGAAAGAAAAAGCTGAATTGCATTATTGACACATTATTTTCAGGCTTTCATGGGCCACATAAAATGGTGTGGCGGGCCACATCTGACCCCCGGGCCTTGTGTTTGACACCTGTGGTCTAAAACTTGCATTCCATTCCATTCCATTTTCTTCCGCTTATCTGGGTCCGGGTCGCGGGGGCAGCGGTCTCAGTAGGGAAGTCCGGACGGCGATCTCTTCCAGCTCCACCGGGAGGACACCAAGGCGTTCCCAGGCCAGCTGTGAGACATAGTCCCTCCAGCGTGTCCTAGGTCTTCCCCGGGGCCTTATCCCAGCTGGGCATTCCCAAATCAGTTTACCAGGGAGGCGCTCGGGAGGCATCCGGACTAGATGCCCGAGCCACCTCAACTGGCTCCTCTTGATGTGAAGGAGCAGCCGCTCTACTCTGAGCTCCTCCTGGATGGCCGAGCTCCTCACCCCATCTCTTAGGGTGAGTCCAGCCACCCTACGGAGAAAACTCATTTTCGCCGCTTGTATACGCGATCTCGTTCTTTTGGCCATGACCCATAACTCATGACCATAGGTGAGGGTGGGAACGTAGATCGATCGGTAAACAGAGAGCTTTGCCTTCCGACTCAGCTTTCTCTTCACCACGACGGTCCGGTACAGCGACCGCATTACTGCTGACACTGCACCGATCCGTCTGTCGACCTCACGCTCCAACCGTCCATCACTAGTGAACAAGACTCCCAAGATATTTGAACTCCTCCACCTGAGGCAAGACCTCACTCCCAACCCAGAGGGTACAGTCCACCTCAGATTTGGAGGTGCTGAGTCTCATCCCAGAAGCTTCACACACAGCTTCAGTAAACGCTGAAGGTCACAGCCTGATGAGGCCATAAGGACCACATCGTCTGCAAATAGCAGAGACGAGATCGTAAGGTCACCAAGCTGGACTCCCTCAACGCCTTGACTGTGGCTAGAAATTCTGTCCATGAAGATTATAAACAGAATCGGTGACAAAGTGGCAAAGGGCAGCCTTGGCAGAGGCCAACGTTCCCCGGAAACAAGCTCGACTTACTGCTGGCAATGCGAACCAGGCTCCTGCTTTGATTGTACAAGGACCGAATGGCACGTAGTAGTGGACCTCCGATCCCATACTCCCGGAGCACCCCCCACAGGACACCACGAGGGACACGGTCGAATGCCTTTTCCAAGTCTACAAAGCACATGTAGACCGGTTGGCCAAACTTCCACATATCTTCCAGTACCCTTGCAAGGGTGTAGAGATGGTCCAGTGGTCCGCGGCCGGGACAAAACCACATTGCAACTCCTGTAACCGAGGTTTGACTAACGATCGTATCCTTCTTCCCAGCATTTTCCCAGGGAGGTTGAGGAGTGTGATCCCCCTATAGTTGGAACATACCCTCCGGTCCCCCTTTTTAAAAATGGGGACCAACACCCTGGTCTGTTAGTCCAGAGGTACTGTTCCCGACTTCCATGAGATGTTGAAGAGGCGTGTAAACCAAGGCGGTCCTCCAACATCCAGAGCCTTGAGAAATTCAGAGCAAAACTCGTCCACCCTCGGAGCGTTGCCATTGGGGAGTGTTTTAACTACCCCGAATAACTCAGCCACGGTGATAGTACTGTCCACGTATGTGTCCTCTGACTCTGCTTCCTCTACAGAAGGCATGTCAGTGGGATTGAGGAGGGCCTCAAAGTATTCCTTCCACCGACCGACTATATCCTCAGTCGAGGTCAACAAGCCCCCGTCCGCACTGTAAACAGTGTGAACTGGGGACTGCTTCCCCTTTCTAAGGTGTCGGACGGTTTGCCAGAACCTCTTCGAGGCTGACTGAAAGTCGTGCTCCATAGCCTCACCGAACTCCTCCCGCACCCGGGTTTTTGCCTCGGCCACCGCAGAAGCTGCATGCCGCTTGGCCTGCCGGTAACTGTCAGCTGCTTCGGGAGTCCCGCAATCCATCCATGCTTGATAGGACTCCTTCTTCAGCTTGACGGCAGCCCTAACCCCCGGTGTCCACCAACGGTTTCGGGTCTTGCCGCCACGACTGGCACTGACCGCCTTGTGGCCGCAACTACGACTGGCCGCCTCAGCAATGGAGGCATGGGATACGGCCCATTCGGACTCAATATCCCGGTCCTCCCTCGAGATGCAGGCAAAACTCTGACTGGACGAACGGGAGACTCTGCCAGATGTTCCCAGCACACCCTCACTACGCGTTTGGGTCTACCAGGTCTGTCCGGAATCCTTCCCCGAAATATCCCAGTCAGTATGGAGTCACCAGCTAGGGTGCTCTCCAGCACCCGTATGATAGACTCCAAGAAGGCTGGGTACTATTAACTGTCCTTCCCCGTGTACGCACAAACCACAGTAAGGACCCTTTCCCCAGCCCGAAGGCGTAGGGAAATAACCTTCTCGTTTACCGGGGATGACTCCAACACATAGAGGTACCAAGGGGCTATTAATAAGCCCACCCAAGTTCTCCCCTGCAGCAACTCCAGAGTAGAACAAGGTCCTGCCCCTGTCAAGATATTTGGTTCCAGAGCCCAAACTGTGGGTTAAGGTGTGTCCGACTATATCTAGTCGTAATGTCTCAGCCTCTTCCATAAGCTCGGGCTCCTTCCCCACCAGAGAAGTGACATTCCATGTCCCAAGAACCAGATGTGGCCGCCAACGACCAGGTCGCCCGGACACCCGCCGTCGACCACTGCCCAAATCGCATGGCACCGGACCCTTATGCTTGCCCCTGCAGATGGTGGGTCTGCGTGGGGGAGATCCCGTGTTGCTTCTTGGGGTGGGCCACCAGGTGCTCGCCTGCGAGTCCCTCACCCTGCCGGCAGGCCTGGGGGAGGGGCCCTGGTGTCCCAAGTCCGGGCAAGGTGCAGTCACTCCTCTTGATTTTATTCATTAAGGGTCTTCTGAATCTTCTGAATCCCTCTTAGTCTGGCACGTCACTTAGAACCTGTTTGCCTTGGGAGACCCTACAAGGGGCATAAAGCCCCCGACAACATAGCTCCTATGATCACTCGGGCACTCAAACCCCTCCACCACGATAAGGTGGTGATTCACAGGGGAGCAGTAGGTAAAACTTGCAGTAGCTGAAAAGTGTTTTTCCAGAAAAATGTAACAAAATGACAACAGACCCACATGAGCCGATAATGTTGAAACACTCAAAAGCTAATGTGCAGTAATCTCTTGTTTATTGCGGTTAAATGGTTCCATACCTGACTTTGAGGAGTGAATTTCCGTGAAGCAGAATTCCTTATTTATATTAATATTATTATATATAATACAATTTAATAATACATGCAATGTGCATCGACTGCGTACAACCTTTCATTCATTTTCTATGCCGCTTATCCTCATTAGGGTCTCAGGTATGCTGGAGCCCATCTCAGCTAACTTCAGGCGGGAGGCAGGGTACACCCTGGACTGGTTGCCAGTCAATTGCAGCTGTGTACAACCTTCAAAATATCATTTTTAAACATTATTAAAGCCGTCTAGACATTAAATAACACCCCTACCGTCACATTTACACTCATATTATTCAATGTAGCTGACATAAAAGAGTAAATAAGACCTTTCAGGCATAAAAAAGGCTCATGTGCGTTGCTATAAATTTGTTCCCTAGGGTAGTGGAGTGAGTGGCAGACAGCAAGTGATGTCTGGGTTTGGGGGTTACGGTCACAAGAGTAGTTCGTGCTTTTATTTGCTTATGTATTTATTAGGGATTGCACAATAATCCCTAATAAATCCTTTCATTCATTCATTTTCTATGCCGCTTATCCTCATTAGGGTCTCAGGTATGCTGGAGCCCATCTCAGCTAACTTCAGGCGGGAGGCTGGGTACACCCTGGACTGGTTGCCAGTCAATCGCAGGGCATCCCTAATAAATCATATAATAAATGTTGTGAGGTAATTTAAACCTGCAATAAAAGCCTGTTGTTCAGGCGATCAAACATTACAGTGACAAGTGTAGAATGCTACGCCGGCATCTTTGAATGCATCTTCTGAATGTCTTATATTTGACTTTTAGTTCATTTAGCAATGTTTATGCTTGAAAATGCTTAATTTGATGCAACATTTGCTGGGTTATGCGTCTGTTTTGACTAATAACAGGCTTTATTCAACCAAGAAACAGCATGATTTATTAATAATTATATTTAAAAAATTGTGATAGAGTGAAGCCGTGAAATTCAAAGTTGCGAGGGAAGACTGTAATTGGTTTTGTGAGTTATGATTTTGTATCCGCAGATAGCTATACAGTATATTGTATGTAGCAAGTTCTCACAACAAGCCTACATAACTTTTATATTTATCGCATCTTTAACACCACACTGTACCAAAGGGTAAAATACTACAGTTTGTTATATGCAATATTGTACAATAACGGAGACAATGCACAAGAAATAAAATTAAAATAAAATAACATTTATTTTTTTGTTGAACATTTTTTTTGTTAAAAACATCATAAGAATCATACAAAGACTTGTTTGACTGTACTTCACTACCCCAAAAAAAACAATAGCTGACCACAGAGCTGATGTTTGGGGTTTCTCAGGCAAAATATGCAAATATACAGCATATTTTTACTGCACTGCTAATGTATTCAGTTGAGTAATATTCTTTATCGGATAGGATATGAAGGATGCACATTGCAGAGCATGCATTGTGACTTCGCCAACTACTGGTCTGGCATGCACATTACAACATTTTTAATCTTTGCCTTTTGGCTCAGATTTGCCTTTGTCATGACAGTCTGATACAGCAACCGCATCGCAGCAGACACTGCACCAATCCGCCCGTCGATCTCACGTTCCTGGCGAACCAAATGGTGCAATCCACTCTTTTTTGTCTGGGAACCACTCAGAGTTGGTGGTGGTGAGTCATCCTCAAGATCTTCACACACTGCCGCGAGCCGCCCCAGTAAATACTGAAGGTCACAGCCTGATGACACCATTAGGACCACATGATCTGCAAATGCCAGAGAGGAGATTCCCCCCCCCAAACACACACACACACACAAAGGGACCCCATCAAGACCTTGACTATGCTTAGAAATTCTGTCCATAAAAATCATGAACAGAATTGGTGACAAAGGGCAGCTCTGGTGAAGGTCAATGTGAAAAGGTTCGGCTTACTGCTGCCAATGTTAACTAGGCTCCTGTACCCTGTACTACTGGAGCACTCTCCACAGGACAACACCCTTGCAAGGGTATAGAGATAGTCCAGTGTTCCACGACAAGGATGCAAACCACATTACACCTCTTGTAGGTTGTTTGACTGAAAGAGACTTTCCCAGGGAGGCCGAGAAGTGTGATCCCCCTGTAGTTTGAATAATGAGATTGGTTTTCCAAACCAGAGTTTAGTATCCAACTTCCATACAAGGTTTATGAGACAAGTCAACCAAGACAAATGAAATTCACCAATGAAAAGGACTCTGCACCTCTACGATCAGGAAAAGGTTTTTCTTATACCTGGCTGAGGCAACGCAGCTAAGTGACGCAAGTAATTGCATTGATTTCAGGGGGGGATTTTAGCGACTTTGGGA
The DNA here is from genome assembly GCA_024372805.1 of Oostethus manadensis. NCBI lineage: Eukaryota > Metazoa > Chordata > Actinopteri > Syngnathiformes > Syngnathidae > Oostethus > Oostethus manadensis. The sequence continues at coordinate 959,409 of QODF01000031.1, read as the reverse complement.
TCAGCGGGCCAATTACCTGTCAACGGAAAGACTGACGATCTGAACACGACACGCCCGCCTTGTGTCACGATAGTCTGAGGGAAGGTGGAAGATAAGGAGGCTGATGTGGACTAGTGAGGCTCAGACAGGGGTAAAAAAAAAAAAAAAACCCTGCACATTCTGTTGCCTTGCCAACCGAGCCGACCCCCTCACAGTGTGAGGGTTAAATGTAAACTATTATCTGCCATTGCAAATATAGGTAACCATCTGCTTTCGTTACTTTCTTTGTTTCACGTTAAACGCGGGCGTAATTTGTTTTTTTAAAAGCAATCAGTGTGGAAATAGTAATTCCGAAAGTATAAACTAATATAAATACAAACCAACTTGGATGAATTTAACTGTCACATTAAGAGTGTGTTCAAGAGAAATTCTGGTCAAGTTTGCCAGTCAAATTAATAAAAATATATTTTCCGACAATAAATTGCCAGCAATTTAAACAGCCATATGCGAAGGCAAACAGCAAACTTGTTGCTTAGGAACAGTGAGAAATGACCCAAACTTTTTCTAAAGCATCTGATCTAATCCCCCTTGGTGCCGCTTGTGTGCGGGTGTTGTGGGGGTTGGGGGAGTCAAGTGTAGCAGAGTTGGTTTCTAGGCAACTGTTTTGTTATTAGATTTATATGACGCTTGTTTGTTCTTCTGTGGTTTTGGTGTCTTCGTTTTTACTCGTTTATCTTTCTGGGGTTGGATGCATGGTATTCTTTGTTGACAATAAGAGCAAGAGTGGGAAAAAAAGTCGCTATTGCATATTTTTATAGCAACAGATCAGTGGTTGTTATTATTATTTATAATGAACCTTGTGTGTTTATTTGGAAAGTAAATGTCCACAGTTGGGAGTGGTGCTCATTATTTTGTCCGCTTATTAGAAGCCAATAAGCTGAATAATCTAATTTTAACGACCAATTTTGCGAAGCCACACTTAATCAAGAAATAAATCAAAGACAATATAATGAGGGAGTAGAAAACTGCCATCTTGTGCCACCTCACATCATTATATGTATAGTGTGTAAGAAGAATATACTGGAGCATAATAGGGCCGCACGGTGGCCACACAGTCAAGAGCTCTGGAAGACCTGGGTTCAAATCTCTGTTGGGCATCTCTGTGTGGAGTTTGCATGTTCTCCCCGTGTGTGGGTTTTCTCCGGGTACTCCGGTTTCCTCCCACATTCCAAAAACATGCATTTTAGGTTCATTGCCGACTCCAAATTGTCCATAGGTATGAATGTGAGTGTAAATGTTTGTTTGTCTATATGTGCCCTGCGATTGACTGGCGACCAGTCCAGGGTGTACCCCGCCTCTCGCCCAAAGTCTGCTGGGATAGGCTCCAGCATCCCTGCGACCCTAATGAGGATAGGCGGTATAGAAAATGAAAATGAAATGCACCATAATATGCATTCATTAACATTGGTATTTTTTCTACTACTTAAACATTCATGCAACAGCTCTATTGCCTCTAGAACACGACACATCCACATCTCTTAATCCCATGCCTTTTTCATTCCTTTTTTCGAATCGGCTACATAAGATAATTAGTTGCTTTGAAGTGGATGTTTCAAAAGGGAAAGTCCTGTTTTGTCATCATACCCTCATTAAAGGTCTCTACAGCCGACAATAAGACCCCGACATCATCCAATGCCAATATTCATGCATTTGTGTTTGCACTTCCACTAACAGGGATGCTCATTTAAAGGATGCCTTTTAACTATCCCAGGCAGTCATTTATCCTCATGTTCCAGATGTCAGCCTGGTCAACCCTTTTCAACTAGCCATGATGGCGATCTCGTGACATTTTAATTAAATACAGAACGACCTTATCCAACATGACATTACTTGCGTACACCCCCTCACAGTTCAGCAACCATTTTTATTACTGTTTCTCAAAGGACAGTACTATAGACATAAAAGGTGTTTATACTTAGTATAGTAGTAGTAGTCAGGAAACACATTGTATAATGATATAGATTTACTATCTATTGAAACTGAGCAATGATTAAATCACAAACCTTGCATGCAGTCAAGCATGGCGGTGGTAGTGTCATGGTCTAGGGCTGCATGAGTGCTTCCTGCACTGAGGAGCTGCAGTTCATTGAGGGAAACACAAAATTCAAATAGTTGCGTTCTGAAGCTGGGCATAAGGCCCCTTTTTAGGAAACTGGGAAGCTGAAGGTGATGTAGTGATCAAGTACACGCAACACATTTTTTTGGCTCTTAACATCTACATATGTGAATCGTTTTCTATGTATGCAAAAGGCCTATCACCATCAAATAATGTTTACAAATTAGTCTATATCTGTGTTACTGAGCATTCATCATTAATAATCCATCCACCTCACAGGTGTGGGACATCAAGATGTTGATTAGAAAGCATGATAATTGCACAGTTGTGCTTAAGGTTGGCCACAATAAAAGGCCACTTCAAATGTGCAGTTTAGCTGGATTAAATGTATGAAATGCACCTTTGTTGCGTATTGAGTGGCCCGTGTGAAATTATGGTATGGGCAAGTGCATGTTTTGGACAAGAAACAAGGGTGCATTTTATTGATGGCATTTTGAATGCACAGAAATTCTCTGGATTGGCGTCAGAGAAGCTCTTTTTTTTCCAGCCTAATGTGTTTATTTATATGTAAATCTTACCCTGTGTTCCTTTTCAAGACTTGACCTTGTCCTTTCAATGACCAGCAGAGCTAGACTGCTTTAATGGCCAGGGCCCATTATGTTGCAAGTGTAAGACTTGAGCCGCTTTAAACAGGAGAAGCTTCTTTCTACACCTGCGGAATCGCAGAGTGACAGAAGACAGTTGCCAAACACAACGCTAGTTGTTTTTCAAAAAGACACAGTCACCGGCATTGGTAAAGTTTCCGGATCAGTTCAGAACAACAGAATGGAGAAAATGCTCCATTTAAGGTTTATACTTCAAGATCACTGAACTCATTTCACTGTCATTCATGAAAGGGGCTCCGCCTCGGACAGCTCATCCAATCATCATGCAGAAGCCTAGTGTCTGGGCCAGCGCACTGCTCTTGTTGTTTGCTTCACATTGCCGGCAATAACTTGGACCCGTTTCGAGTGAGAGTTGGACTCTGCCAGAGCTGCCATTTGTCCCCAATTCTGTTTATTAATTTTATGGACAGAATTTATAAGTGCAGCCAGGGCATTGAGAAGTTTGGTTTTGGTGGCCGCAGGATTGGGTCTCTGATAAGCGGAAGAAATGGATGGATGAAAAATGACAAATCAAAATTAATGACTGAGCAGTGGGCCCAGGACATGTTTCTGATGCAATGTTTCTGGATTCTGCTCACCATCACGGCCAAACCTGTTCAGGGCATACTAGCGAAGCGGATGCAGAGTCGGCAGTCCTGTTTAAGTCCGTGTTTTGGATACTGTTTAGACATACTCCCAGTGAGTGTAGTCACTTGTGTTGACAATTACAATGGCTGGGTATTAACTTATTTTCATAGGACAGTAAATGTACACTGCTTTCAAAGTATAGACACACTGGCTTCTTTAATTATATCGAAGTATCACCGGTGTTATCTCTTCTGTATGTCAACATCAACATCACTGACTGACAAGTTTACACAAGAAGTATATTGTGTGGCGTTACTGTTTATTTTGACCTACTTCAATATCCTGTCAACTAATTGAGGCAAATTACCTTTTTGTGTGTCGCTATCTGACATCAGGTCTATTTCAACACACTGTCCTGGAACACCGCTTGGAAAAGGAGTCCTTGACCCAGTTGAAGTGCCAGGACTTTGGAAGCAGGACACTGGACACAGATTGTTACATTGGGGGGGGAAATCCCCGATCCATAACCATGTTTTATTATTTATTGATTGATAAACGTAGCTATGCATATTGTGAGGGAGACTTCAAGGCGTCGCTATTTCACTTATTTGAATCTCTTATTCTCCTACGTCTGAAACGTCAACAGGTAGATTACAGTACTTCAACAGGTAGAGTATAGTACTTCAACAGGTAGAGTATAGTACTTCAACAGGTAGATTACAGTACTTCAACAGGTAGAGTATAGTACTTCAACAGGTAGAGTATAGTACTTCAACAGGTAGAGTATAGTACTTCAACAGGTAGAGTATAGTACTTCAACAGGTAGAGTATAGTACTTCAACAGGTAGAGTATAGTACTTCAACAGGTAGAGTATAGCACTTCAACAGGTAGAGTATAGTACTTCAACAGGTAGAGTATAGCACTTCAACAGGTAGAGTATAGCACTTCAACAGGTAGAGTATAGTACTTCAACAGGTATAGTACTTCAACAGGTAGATTACAGTACTTCAACAGGTAGAGTATAGTACTTCAACAGGTAGAGTATAGCACTTCAACAGGTAGAGTATAGTACTTCAACAGGTAGAGTATAGTACTTCAACAGGTAGAGTATAGCACTTCAACAGGTAGAGTATAGTACTTCAACAGGTAGAGTATAGTACTTAACCAGTAGAGTATAGTACTTCAACAGGTAGAATATAGTACTTAACCAGTAGAGTATAGCACTTAACCAGTAGAGTATTGTACTTCAAGAGACAAAAACAGCCATCTTACCTACAGTAAGATAGCGCTCTCTGTTGGACAAAAGGCAGAACCACATGGGAAAAAGACTGTGACGTTTTCAAAATAAATACATGCCATCCTTAAGTCGACTGATCGGCGTCCACCGTCTTTACAGCTCACCTAAACTCCACAATACATACTTTATTCGTTGAAACAACGAACGTGTTGCTTTCAATTTGACATACAGAGCATCTAGCCTGCACATGCGCGGTGCCTGGTGGTGGGCGGGGCCAATAACTGACGCAACAGCGGTCATAAGTGTCACCCGGAGCATGTGGCTCTGGCGGTCGTCGGTGTTGTTGGGTGTGTTGGGCTGTAGAGGAGTGGCGAGAACCATGGTACGTCATTTAAACGTGATTTAAAAGATGTCTTGGAATTATCTACATGTGTTATTAACATTGTGTCAAGGCACTGTGGTGATGTGGCCGTCTTTAACAACAACAACTACGTAAGCTGGTCTTGTATTTACGTTCTGGTGCAACCAGGAAATGCGTCCGACGTCGATGTCATTCATTTTGCGTTCAGTTCATTATTGCAAATATTCTGTCTGTTAAGCATCAGATGTAGAAGACTTGCCGGATTGCGCAATTGCGTCCTCGTGCAAAACGAATGCTAATCTCTCGCCTTTGTGTAACGCTAACGTCAAGATATGGGGCGTTATCTTGCTATGCTAGCCGGCGTTCCAGGAAGAGACAAACACTCTAATACTTTACGTATTGTATTAACAGGCACCGTACGAAAAACTTGACCATTTGTTTATGGGATTTATTAGTCAAATGGTTTTTGTTTTGATATCTTAAACCCTTCTAATATATTTAATGGCTAAATTCCATACGACGACGCAGTAAAAGGAGAAGTGATTCTTTAGCTTTATATCTGTCTTTACGCAACGGCGAGTTGCGTTTTTCTGCTTTTACTTGAAGGAGGCAGAGATAAAGATGCTGAGGTTCTCTTTGGGTGTGACCAGGATGGACAGGATCAGGAATGAGCACATCAGAGGGACAGCACATGTTAGAGGTTTTGGAGGTAAAGTCAGAGAGGCCAGATTGAGATGGTTCGGACATGTCCAGAGGAGAGAGAGTAAATATGTTGGTAGAAGGATGCTGAGTTTTGAATTGCCAGGCAGGAGGCCTAGAGGAAGGCCAAAGATGAGGTTTATGGATGTAGAGAACGAGGACATGAAGGTAGTTGGCGCAAGAGAAGAGGATACAGAAGACAGAGTTACATGGCGGCAATTGATTCGCTGTGGCGACCCCTGAAGGGATAAGCCGAAAGGAAAAGAAGAAGACTTTAACTTTAGCCCCATGTGATACTGTAACTCACACTTGCATTTCGTCACTTTCAGTGTGCACAGGCGAGCGACTGGCAAACTGCTAAGTCCATCTATGAGTTCTCTGCCAAAGATATTGACGGCAATGAGGTGTCCCTGGAAAAATACAGGTAAGATGATGTCATTGTGCATGAGGTAATCTGTTAATGCTCTGACACAGGCTTACTATTTGGTGGTTTACTACACTCAGCAGTGTCTTCATTAGATACACTTGTACTGTGTAATACAGGGATCTCAAACCTGATGCATCATATTTTGCAGCCCCTGGTACTTTATAGAGTTAATCTACTTGAGAGACATGAGATGTGTTTTCTGAATGAGTTTAAATAGCTTTACTTTTTGTCAGAGACCTTAACAAAACTTTTGTTTACACGTATGTTGCGCTAAAACAGTCTCACTGTTTTTGCACCATTGCTACTTGTATTCTGGCTAAAATATTCAGCAAAAATTCCTCATTTTCTATACCTTTCAACCTCATTAGGGTCAGCTGGACCCTATGTCAGCTGAATGCAGCAAAATACAAACTAGGAAATTATTAAATTATTTTTTTACACCCCATCATAGTATCACGATATTTTAGTTATCATGAGACATCCATTGCCTATTATATTGTGGGGTATTCGGAGATTCCCAGCCCTAATCCTAATACTTCATGCGGAACAGCCTCACCTAGACCCTACCTCCCGCGGCCTCCAGGTACATTGAGCTTGAGACTCCAGATCTTATAAGATCCTGTGCAAGAACGGTATCCACTTTTGTGCCATTTACCGAGAGTTTAGTTTTGATTGGCACTAGATAAACTTCACAGAAACCCTCCAAGCCCCTATGTTTTTTAAAATTTGCAGTATTCCAAGTAGCAGCTTCATGATCCCAGTTTGTTTGTGTGCTTTCTCCACTAGGGGTTATGTGTGCATCATTGTAAATGTGGCCTCCAAATGAGGAAAGACCAGAGTGAACTACACTCAGCTGGCGGAAATGCACGCTTCCCTGGCTGAGAAGGGTTTACGCATCCTTGGATTTCCATGTAACCAGTTTGGAGGCCAGGTAACTTAAGTCATTAAGGTAGCCCAATGATATTATTAAAATACAGGACCTGACCGTTACGTTTCAGCAACTATTTTACCATATTGTCTCAAGGGGTAATACCACTAAAATAAAATTGGATATAACGTAGTAGTCAGTGTACAGCTTAGAAAGCAGTATAGATGTACTATCCTTTGTAATAACTCTGCATACAGCCCTTGTCTTTTATTGTCTAAATAAATGGAAGCACACAAGAGGAGCAATAATGAACATGGCCGAATTGTGTCCCAAGTGTCAATATTTAGTGTGAGCGCAACATTGTTTTCTAGCACTGCATTAATCCTATTGGGGATGAAATTCACCAGGGCTGCACATGTTACTAGAATCCTCTTCCACATCACAAAGCTGGTGGATGTTAAAGCTATTCAGCTTCTGCTTGAGGATGCCCCAACGGTGCTCAGTTGGGTTCGAAATGGAGACACACTCTATCAGTGGCTATTTACACGAAAAAGATTTCAGGTCAAAACGGCAATGTATTTGATTGTTTCAGCCTCTCATTCGCACATAAAAAAAAAAAAAAAAACGGCTTCCAGAGTGGGAATAATCTGAAAATGCCGGCTCGTCGTTTCCATATGTACTACAAACCCATCGTCACATGACCAGAAGTGAGCTTTGACGGCAAGCCAATATAATGTCTGAAATTTCCGAGTGTCATGACTCACTGCAGTCGACATTCTCCCGGTATTTTCTTGTCTTGTACTTGCAAAATGACACACATGTAATTGTAAATGCCTTTGTTCTTCTTCTATGGTTTGGTGTGTCATGTGGTTCTGTCCTCGTGTCCGTTCACAGCACCACGCGTAGGTGTGCCTTGTGTATTAGATTGTTTTCATTCAGTTATTATTTACTAAAACGGCACAGTGTGGACACCACTTTTTTTCAACCGGGCCCCCCAAAAATCCCTGCAACGATCCCGCGTTCACCTTCAGCTTACTCAGCACAGCATTTGTTGTTTTCTAAGAAAGATAATACAGAATGTCATTACTTTTTGGAATGCATATTTTCAGTTCACAGGTGCAGACAGTAGTCACGCAGCCACAGATTTTGTGCAAAACATGATTACCTTGGTACTCACGTTATCAGCTATTTGGACAATAATAGATGTGTGTTGGGTCATTTTCAGCGAATAGTACATCTATACTGCTGTACATGGACTACTCGAAGTTTCATTAGGCATTTTTAATTAAACCTATGCTGAGCTTCTGTAATTTGAGTTTCACATTACAGGTCAAAACTTTCAATAATTTGTATATTTAATCCTGGTGATGATCTAGGAGCCTGGAACTGAGGCAGAGATTAAAGAGTTTGCCAAAGGATTCAATGTAGAGTTTGACCTCTTCAGTAAAATTGATGTGAATGGCGACAGCGCTCACCCTCTTTGGAAATGGATGAAAGCTCAGCCGAAAGGAAAGGGAACCCTGGGAAAGTAAGTTGTTTTCTAGCAAATAACACCTTTTAAAGAAATGACTGTCACTATAGCCCATAATGTGTCAACTGCTTGTATAAAGCAGATGTACCTAATGGGGTATTTGTTACTATTGAGCCATTGCATTGCTACATTGTCACACTGCAAGACCACACACACTGTGTAGTAACCATCCTGTTGCTTCAGCCCATTTTAGCTTTCTTTTTCCACTGTTTTGATTTAGCTTTCAAAACTTGTCACAGTTTGTTGCTCCAGAATTAATGCTATTGTTGCCATTTCCCCAAAAACATTGAATGTGATCTTAAAAGGGTTTCTAAAGAGATTTATTAACTTTCCCTAAATATGTTCTCTATTGTTTGTAATTATGTTCTGTTTGTTTTATTAAACAGACTGGTCAATTCTCAAAAATTACATTTAATGTTTATGGCGAGAACCTTGAACAATAACTCATAAAAGAGACGTTTCCCAAATGTTGTCGGCGTAGTGGTCCTCACATGGCGGTATACAGACTGAGGAGGTTTACAGTTATAACAGTGAAGATTAATGTGGACAGCACACCGCACCACCTGCTGTCACCCCAAACATGGTTAATTAAAGCATCAGCGCAAGTATATACTGCTGTACACGGTGGTTAGAAATCTATAAACGCTTACCTTTGCATAAAACCACACCCACAAATACTGCTGAAATTAAAGTTACAGATGGCCTCCATCTCCTGGTGTAAAGCATTAACTACATGAGGCACCATATTTCTGTAGAAAGGGTTTGTTAAATTCAGCAATGTTGCTTGTCGCAATTTTTCAACCTTGCTTCTTAAAGGTTTATACCACCAGGCCAATACCATCCTTTCTCCTGAAAGTTAGTGATATGTTTATGGTATAATCTTGTTATTATTGGATTTATAATGTGAAATGTTTTATCTCTTCACAGTAACATCAAGTGGAATTTCACAAAGGTAGTGTACTTTCAGTTTCAGTTAGTATTCCTTGTTCTATTTTCAGAGCTGCTGCACACTACTTCAATTTTTGTATTTTTTACAGTTTCTTATAAGCAGAGAGGGAGACGTGGTGAAGCGATATGGGCCTACTGATGATCCCAGAGTAAGTGGCTGCTTTTATTGTTGATTACTATCTTTTATCATTATTATTATTATTATTATTTATTTGTTATCTTGAAATTGCTTTCTTTGATTTGTAGAATTCACTTTGGAAATGTATGCTTTGACATGCCAAATGGCTTTTGCTGGTTATTTTGCAGGTGGTGGAGAAAGATCTGCCAGCATACCTGTAATAATACCACAATTCCTCAGTGTGCATGATCACACATGGATCTCTCATATGGACCTGAGGTTGGTGGTGTGTGTGTGGGTGTCTGGACCAATGATGGCCTGTCTACAAACCCAAACATTGGGTAGGGCAGGCCTGATGACTCAGCGTGCAACCCTTCAGACTAACCCCACTACACCAACATTTTAGGACTATAGGAGTAGAGATTCCTTAGATTCCAAAGCCATTCCTTCTTTGCAAAGAATGACAGTGTTTGTTTAGTTTCATGTGATCATGCATTATGACAGCTTTATATAGCTAAATTACTGACAATGTTTGCACTGAACTTGCAGGTACATTATTGTCACAGTCAAACTGATTAGTTAGTTACAACCATTTAGCATTTAGCTGCACTAATCACACTCATTGTGTCAGGGTGTTGCATTACACTAAGTTATGTCCAGTTCATTAATTGCATTGGTTGGTTTGTTGAACAGGAATTGCTCATTGTCCCAAAATACAATAAAATAATTAAATCCTGGATATTTGATTGTGGATTTATTCGCTATGTTGAAACTGAAGAGTATTATTTTAGACTTGGGCTATTCAACTGGTGGTCCACGGGACACATGGTACGTGAATGACCCCAGACCAGCCCAAAAGGCACATTTCTGCAGCAGATGTCTAACAATAGAGCTTTCGACATGCTGTATATGAAGTGTGAAAAGTGTTTTTAAAGTTTGTGGAATGTCAGAGCAGTTATGTTACTCATAGACTATCTTTGACTTAATGTTTTACAGTAGGTTCTTAAATGGAACGCGCAGTGCTCCTGTTTTATAGAAGATATTGGACTACTGTAAACCAACCATTACAATCACTCAAAATTGTCGATAGCTTCGCTGAGACTGCTTTTGTGTAAGCGTTACAGACATGGACACATATACTGTACGAGATGGTGTTGATTGACAGCCATGAGTTTTATTTTGGGTGAGCAAAAATGTATGTGTTTGTGGTATTTTTATGCGGTTTAATTTCTAATTGAGAAATATAGGCTTGTATTGAACACACCCTCCTGTTTTTTAACCACTACTGGTAAGGAGGTACCCGGTGGTGGTGTTTATGTGTATTTATGTTTTTGCTTTCAAAAAAATGTAATCTGGAACGAGTCGCATACTTTTAACTTTAACTGTCATGTTATGCTTACATACAAATGTAAACACTACTTTTTGTAACAAAAACAAAAGTTAAATTGTGTGCAGTGTGACCTAACATTAGGGGCACAATACAGACAAAATTGAATTCTAATGATGTGTTACCGCTTATGTATTGCTGTTTTTAAATACCAAGCTTTGAGGTGTAGCCATAAACAAGCTTCTAAAATAGTAGTTTTATTTCTTAAGTGCACTTTGTGGATCTTTCATTGGGCACAACGGCATAACCTAAATTGATGTTCAGTATTAGAACGCTAAACATACACCTTTTTTTCTGCCTTTGCTGTGCAAGAGGCACATGAGTGGGTTTACCTTTGATATGAAAATTAGACCTACACATGTGTGAGCGTGAGGCGATGACGTCACGGCCAAGCCGTCTGTAGATGTGTAACGTACCTGCACGCGCATCCGTCGCGAGTCAAGTGACGCGCAGCAGCAGCAGCAGAAACGATGAGGCTCGCCTCACTCATCGCCCAATAGCTCCATATTGTAATTTTTTTTATTTTATTTCGTGGTTGCCACCCACATGAATACACGTCCGTGAAGCCATGTAGGCTGTAGTGCTGCCTGTAGGCATCGCGACAGCGTCACAGCGCTAGCCGCTTCAGGCTCGGCTAAGGACCCCCGGCTGTGCGAGCGAGCGCGAAGCTGTCATGGCGATGGAAGGGCTGACTGCGGAGCCTCACCGGAGGAGCGAGGAGGAACCGAGCCTCAGTCTACAGCTGGACCTCGCAGACACCGGTGTGTATGTTTGATTGGTTTTGTTTTGGGAGTGTGTGGTTTAGCGTTGAATATACTGTACACCGAGGTGTGTGACGGCAGGTACCCGCTGCACAGGAAGTTGTTATGAAGTAGTTATTTGTAAAATATGACTTGTGCACAACAAAATTTCTTTTCGGGGAGCCTAAGACGTTACAGGGAATAATACATCGGATTGTTAGGTAACATTAGTATCACACATCAAGGCTGGTGTTCTGTTGCAAGTGGCCCACGGTGTCTCCTCCTGACTGCTTTGCTTGGGATGCTGTCACTCAAAAGGGTATGGACGGAAACTCAAACTACTGTGGGATGAACGCTGCAGAAATACTGGTTGTATTCTAATATAGTAAGTGCAATGCACAGGAAAAAGAAAAAGCATGAAACCTCCACTTGACACCTTCCTACAAGATGTAATTCTAACTCTTCCTTAGCCTCTAGTAATCTTTGCATGCCTTTCCTCCCCATCCTCCCTGCTAGATCTGATGAGTGCCTTACGTAATGCGACATGGAATTATAACATAAACCAAACACACTCATCCCTTGGTAATATCAGTTCCTATATTAGCTGTTGATATCACAGCAGGAAAAATATATATCACATGGTATGCATGGCATCTTTATGATATTGCGATGCAAACATAAATTAAGAGTATTCACTGTGTTCAATGTGCAGTGTTAATGCACATGATCACGATTAAGCACACTAGATTATGCTGCTTCAATAAAATAAAGTGCATTAAAAAAGCAGCAGCAATGGGATGCCATTTCCTCCAAGCATAAGGAGAAATATAATCCTTTTCGCTATGCTACACAAGTCTCAGATTTATGAGGCAGCTTTCTATATGAAAACAGAGTCGTCCAGAGAGTCAAAACAGGCCCTCTTTACAGGTGGTTTATCTTCTGCATTGCTAGCAGCATCCAACCAATTTCTATGCCGCTTAATCCTCATAGGGGGACTGAGCTATGCCAGAGCCTATCCCAGCTCATGATGCAAAATTTTGTCCTAACCCTAATCCCACACAGACTCAAAATTGTGTGTGTGTGTCTTTGCTCCTGGACAATCCTCATTGTTGTGCTTGACAGGCTTTGTTGTAGTGTTAATCTGCAGGTTTAGACACGTCTGTGTAACCTTAACATAAAAGAATTTAGAATACTGTACCTTTCGTTAACATCCAGGGACAAAACAAGTGCTTTTTTATATCCTATTACAGGTGGCCTCCTCCCCTGAGTGACCACCTTATCGTGGTGGAGGGGTTTGGGTGTCCCAATGTTCCTAGGAGCTAAGTTGTCGGGGGCTGTCATGCCCCTGGTAGGGTCACCCATGACAAACAAGTCCTAGGGGAAGGACCAGACAGAGAGTGGCTCAAAAGACCCTGATGATGATTAAAAACATTGGACTTCATTTTCCCTCGCCCGGACGCTGGTCACCGGGGTCCCCCTCTGGAGCCAGGCTTGGAGGTGGGGCACGATGGTGAGTGTCTGGTGGCCTGGACCCATGGGGCCTGGTCAGGCACAGCCCGAAAAGGTAACGTGCGTCCCCCCTCTCATGAGCTCACCACTCGTAGGAGGGGCCAAAGGGGTCAAGTGCTAAGTGAGCTGGGTCGCAGGCGGAGGCATTGGCGGTCCGATCCTCGGCTACAGAAGCTAGTTGTTGGTACGTGGAATGTCACCTCTCTGACGGGAAAGGAGCCTGAGCTGGTGCGTTGAGGTGGAGAAATTCCGGCTAGATATAGTCGGACTCACCTCAACGCACAGCAAGGGCTCTGGAACCAGTCCTCTCGAGAGGAGCTGGACTTCATTCCACTCTGGTGTTGCCGGCAATGAGAGGCGACGGCAGTGGTGGGAATTCTTGTTGCCCCACAGCTCCAAGCCTGCACGTTGGAGTTTCCCTATGCCTTTGGGTGAGGGGGACGGGTCCTGACTGTTGTTTGTGCTTATGCGCCAAACAGCAGTTCAGAATACCCACCCTTTTTGGAGTCCTTAAAGGAAGTACTAGAGAGTGCTCCCTCGGGGGATTCCCTTGTTCTGCTGAGTGATTTCAACGCTCATGTTGGCTGCGACAGTGAGACCTGGAGAGGTGTGATGGGGAGGAACGGCCACTCTGATCCTAACTCGAGCGGTGTTTTGTTATTGGACTTCTGTGCTTGTCACAGATTGTCTATAATGAACACCACGTTCAAGCATAAGGGTGTCCACATGTGCACTTGGCAAAAGGACACCTTGGGCCGGAGTTCGATGATTGACTTTATGGTTGTGTCGTCGGACTTGCGGCCACATGTTTTGGACACTCGAGTGAAGAGAGGGGCGGAGCTGTCAATCGATCACCACCGGGTGTTTAGTTGGTTCCGATGGTGGAGGAGGATGCCGGTAAGACCTGGCAGACCAAAACGCATTGTGAGGGTCTGCTGGGAACGTCTGGCAGAGTTCCCTGTCAGAAGAAGTTTCAACTCCCACCTGTGGGAGAGCTTTGACCAAGTTCCGAAGGAGGCAGCGGACATTGAATCCGAGTGGGCAAAATTTCGTGCCTCCATTGTCGATGCGGCTGATCGGAGCTGTGGCCGTAAGGTGGTCGTTGCCTGTCGTGGCGGTAATCCCAGAACCCGTTGGTGGACACCAGCGGTTAGGGATGCCGTCAAGATGAAGAAAGAGGCCTATCAGGCCGTTTTGGCCCATGGGACTCTGGAGGCAGCTGACAGGTACTGGCAGGCCAAGCGTTCTGCGGCTCTGGCAGTCACTGAGGCAAAAACTCAGACATAGGAGGAGTTTGGAAAAGCCATGGAAAACGACTTCCGGATGGCTTCAAAGAGATTCTGGTCCACCATCCGCCGTCTCAGGAGGGGGAAGCAGTACACAGTCAAAACCGTGTATGGTGGGGAAGGTGTGCTTCTGACCTCGACTTGAGATGTTGTGGACCGGTGGGAGGAATACATTGAAGACCTCCTCAATCCCACCGACACGTCTTCCAACATGGAAGCAGTCTCCGGGGACTCTGAGGCGGGTTCCCCTATCTCTGGGGCTGCAAGGCCCCGGGGGTGGATGAGATCCGCCCGGAGTTCCTTAAGGCCCTGGATGCTGTGGGCGTGACTTGACACGACTCTGCGGGATGGTGTTGACATCGGGATTGGTGCCCCTGGACTGGCAGACCGGGGTGGTGGTCCCGCTTTTCAAGAAAGGGGTCATGAGGGTGTGTTCTAACTATTGTGGGATCACACTCCTCAGCCTTCCCGGTAAGGTCTATTCAGGGGTTCTGGAGAGGAGGATCTGCCGGATAGTCGAATCTCGGATTCAGGAGGAGGAGTGTGGTTTTCTCCTGGTCGTGGAACTGTGGACAAGCTCTTTACTCTCGGCAGGGTCCTAGAGGGTGCATGGGAGTTTGCCCAACCAGTCTACATGTGTTTTGTGGACTTGGACAAGGCATTCAACCGTGTTCCTCGGGGAATACCGTGGGGAGTGCTCCAGGATTATGGGGTATCGGACCACCTAATCCAGGTGGTTCGTTCCCTGTATGACCGGTGTCAATGTTTGGTTCGCATTGCCGGCAATAAGTCGGACCTGTTTCCAGTGAGAGTTGGACTCTTCCAGGGCTGCCCTTTGTCACCGATTCTTTTCATTACTTTCATGGACAGAATTTCTAGGCGCAGCCAGGGCGTTGAGGGGTTTCAGTTTGGTGGCCAGTTTGGTGGACATTTGACTAAATTCTTTGATGGACTATTAAATTATGGATTGTTTTTAATATTATGGCATGAGATCTTTGAACTCCTGTTTCAAGGCCTCTGTTGGATTGAGCAAAATAATGCATGGAGGTCTGGATGGATGGAGCTCAACTTCTTATAGATGGAATCATCTTGCTGTTCTCTTACTGTGCCACCGCTGATTGCAACCAACTAGTGCACTATATTTTGCCTCAATTGTTTCAAGTAAATTCAGCACAATTGGCGCAATCCTAAGAATGGCAGGAGTCAACTGAGTGCCACTCTTAGAGCCATATGATTTCCACATTATTGGAAGCATGAATAGAATAGCGGATTCGGCCAATAAAAATGGAATTTACTAATAAATGCGGAATATCACGGAAATTGGCATCATGTAAATGAAATGCTATCATTGTGAGGTGAAGGAATTCTTTGTGTGGGGAAATATTTCCTCAGTGGAGCACTCATGTCATGGCGCAAACGCCTCACAAACGCTAATCTTCCCCCTCCCGAAGTAAACATGACTAAGAGGCCGCCTGTTACACCAGTAAAAGGTGGGGAAAAAACTTCGAAACTCAACTTTTGCCGAGTGTGAATGGAACCTGTTGGGGTTAGCATAGTTTAGCAGAGCATGCTACTGCAGCTTTTTATGTGTGACTCAGGCTGTGTGAGTGTGTTTACACTGTGTTGTGTTTTGCCTCTTGTTATTGTCAACGAGTGTTTTAGGATACCACCATCATTGTGCAAGTTCTGAGTGAAAAAAGGACAGGAGGCAAGTTTATTCTTGCACCTAGGTTGTTGGAACCGTAAAGACACATTCTCGACACACACAACACACTTTCCACCTCCAAAATAAGAGTGCTGTGCACCACATGCTGTTTATTTGTGCATTCTCATAATATGTGGCTTACATTGTTAGTGAAGTTGCATTTGTGACTATATCTTCCTGCCCTACAAACACGGGCATTACAATTTGTTGAGGATTTTGTAGCAATGTGTGCAGAGTCTGACATCCTATTAGAAAAGTTGGCAAAGCTACATTAGTTTCTGATTTTCTGGACAAAATTGTCCAATGATGTTTTGCATCAATAAATATAAGTCTTTTTGCATTTCCTTCATGGGCAATTTATTCTGTAACTCAAAAATCACACACTCTGTGATAGTAAAATCAGCGTAAAAGGTAAAAAACGGGAGCGCATCATTCCTTGAATGTTTTTTGAACTGTTAATCCTAGCCTTGTTATAATAATAATGTACCATTTTCCTTTAAATCCTACCATTCTATGACCTCCTCTTTAACGGAAGAGTCTGTACCCCTCTCATTAAATCAGGTGTTCTGTTTCGTGTGTCCTCCATCTGAATTCTTCAGAATATTTATAGACATATCTAAATAATGATTGTGTGGACTTTTTAAAATCTTAACGAGGAGAAGCTGGTGGAGCTGACATTTTTTCTCTCCAACAGAAGGATTTTCTTTGCATCTGTTAGCCATTAATGAGAAGCTATTTTTGTTTTGTGTATCCACTATCGAGCCACGGCGATGAAGCGACATTTGCTACGAGCACCATTGTCTTCAACGTGGCTTAAAAGTTCATTATCCCTACTTCGGCCTTAATCTTCACCCTGGCATGACCTAAAAAAAAAAAGCATGTCGATGGAAATGAAGCACCAGTTGTAGAATGAACGGTTTCATTTCCGTTTGATTTCCACCACCGATGTTCTCTTGCCTTCTACTAGTGTACAAGCCAAGCACCAACACAACCTTCTTGTTGGCTGCAGCGAGATCTCCAATCTCCTTGTGTGGTTGGTTGGCGGAGTGGTTTCTAAACCCCAGCCAATGACAGCACTCAGATTAAGGAAGAAGTCAATCCAATAGTGTTTACCTCCTCCGTACAAATGTGACTGTCCCAGGAATAGAAAACTGCAGAGGTCTGATTGGTTTGGCCAGAAATTTGACTGCTTTGCTTTTCTCTTTGGGAATATAAAGTCTTTGATAAGAACACCAAACTCTTCTAATTGGTGAGTTAACTGTTGATTTTTTTTGGAGTCAGGTTGATGATGAATTATTCTAAAAAAACACTGTTATCAGTATATTAAATCAAGAAATTCATTGCATTTCCATGTATTGCATGTTTAATGATTACAGTTGAATTATTGCACAAAATGTAGTGCAAACATCCACACTCTAATAAGCCTAACAGGTTCACTGTTCTTGAATGCATGCTCATATTACATAACTAAACCTCTTATAACCTGTCATTGTTGACTGCAAAAACAGTAGATCAGCCCATTTTTGCTTTTCACTAACATTTAAAAATACAGTCAAAAATACAGCGACTAGAGAACACATTTTTGAGTGACTTTGCATGGTATAGAGAATGTTACTGAACATCCATAGTAGTAAACCAGATGATACAGTATATTGACAAAAGATTAGGTTATATCCCTTGGGTCTTCTTCAATAATAAATTGTCATCAGACCAAAACACTTAAATGCTTCCAAAAGTTTGCAAGGCATTTTCAGTTCCATAAATGCTTGGATGTGTTTGGTATAGAAGAACTTTAGAGCCCTGACCTCAACCCCTTCCATCTTCAAAAACGTTCTCATCAATGAATGTACAAAACAAATCCCCCACACACTCTACAACTTATTTTCCCAGCTCTGTGTTTTATTCCATTTTAATTCCTGTTTGTTGCATTGACTAGGTGTTCAAATACCTTTGTCCAAACATCTGATAACATTGGGAAATAGTTGTGCAGTAGTGTTTGTCAACTAGAAACTGTGAGTTGGAAAGCAGGTGAATAAATATTTAGTTTTTTTATGTGCACCAGTTGGGTCTGAACAAATGGATGCATCATTCCGTGCTGAAGTATGGTGCTAGATATACAAATGTGGCATTGATGTTTCCCCCATGTGTTTCTCTCTCTGCTGTTCTACAGATACAGCCAAGAAGAGTCAAATAGAGGTGAGTTGAAGTTGTCCTCAGTCCTCTGCGGACAAAAAACAGAGCATTGTGGTTTGTGGTTTTAAACTTGTTTTAAAAACAAAACATGAAGGTATTTACTTTGATTTCGCACAACGGCAGAGGTGCATGGGTGTGCCTTGTAAAACGCATGGAGGATTAAAAAAACATAAATCATGTGTCCTAGTCTCCATGTAAGTATGCACTGATTTTAAACATGTCATTGTAAATTTGATACCTCACAATATTGTAGAGTCGAGCTGAAATATCTAGCATGCTTTGTGTGAAGTTTGCATGTGCTTTTTAATGCAGACAGGCGCTTATTTGTTGTTATCCACATAATATGGTAGTTGATTCTTAACTTGCGTATTAACTTACCTAGTAGGTGTTTGGCAAATGAACGAGTGGCTTATACATGGTCAAGTGCTATGACAAGTATACAGTTATGATGTCATCTACTGCACAGAGTAGTAACGGCAATCTGTTCATTGACGCAAATAAAAATAATGTATAGGAAACCGTGCATATTCTTGAAATGTAACTGCGTGTTGAGTATTGTGCACTGATTAACGTCCCTGCATTTAACTATGGTTTTGACAGATGCCATCCCCGTTTGGAGCAGGCCAAGCTCATGAGAAGAAGATTGGCCACAGAAGAGTCGATGCCTCCGGAGAAACAACCTACAAGAAGGTTGGCTATCCCTCCTATTCTCCTTGTCTTGATTACACTCTAGTTGTCTTTTTTCTTACTGTGTGTGATTCTTTCTATGATTCTCAAGCACTAATCCTATGTGAGCTTGGCTTCTCGATTTCATCAGCTGCGCTCCACCTACACGTGACTGTGTTCTTTTATCCATCGCCCTCAGACCACCTCCTCCGCCTTAAAAGGGGCCATCCAATTGGGTATTGGATATACTGTTGGCAACCTCAGCTCTAAGCCCGAGAGAGATGTTCTCATGCAGGACTTCTATGTGGTAGAAAGCATCTTCTTTCCCAGGTACTCATATACTGTACGTAGAGTGCACATACTTGTGTTCACAATATCTAATTCTCTCGTTCTTGTTATTCCTCCTTTGGTTGCAGTGAGGGCAGTAACCTCACGCCAGCCCACCACTTCCCGGATTTCAGGTTTAAAACATATGCCCCTGTGGCCTTTCGCTACTTCAGGGAGCTGTTTGGGATACGACCAGATGACTACCTGGTGATGTTTTGGTTTTCTATCTAATTCTGTTCTTTAATGTTCTAAGTGTTTTGCCCCTTACACCAATCTTTTGCCGTGTATTTCTGATTTGGTATTTATTTGCATGGTTT
Source organism: Oostethus manadensis (assembly GCA_024372805.1). Lineage (NCBI taxonomy): Eukaryota > Metazoa > Chordata > Actinopteri > Syngnathiformes > Syngnathidae > Oostethus > Oostethus manadensis. Next base: position 939,762 of record QODF01000031.1, on the reverse strand, counting down.
GGTTTCTGCGCTAGGTTGTTGTCATTTGGCTCAAAGCTACTTGGTGGCAAAACAGCAAAAATGACGACTCCCAGAGGCAGCAATTAACAGTGCTTAAACTAATCACTTCACTCACTTCAGAGATCTAAACGTGATTTACTTCATTTGATATCTGCGTAATGAGATAAATATGATCACGGATGATTGGGAGTTAGACAAGACACCCTGCAACACTTCACAAGTGCATATAATGCAGTGTTTTTTTCTGCCATACCCCCACTGGAGAACAGAAATGTTTTTGTGCCCATCCGATTTGAAATAGTATTTATTTATCTGTACTGTACAGACTGAACTTGAAACTGAAACCAGTGAAGTGCAAAAAAATATATCATATTGCATGCCGAGTATGACAAATTCGTACATGTTGGCAGGTGCATTAATATTGAAAGTCCTCCCTGCCTTTCACGCCCCCTTTTGACAGTTCACCTAACCCCCCTGTGGGGCCTCCCCCACTATTTGAGAAGAACTACTGTAATGCAACACAAACTAGATGGTGCTGCACATTCTTCCACACATTTTGCATGTGAGCGTGTACATTTCCATACATGCACTAGTGCTCTCAGCTGCAATGTTTAAGCTCACACTGACTGACTCCATGTGCCGGAGGAAGATTAGTGGGCTAAACCCTTCTTTTTTAAACTCAACATGGGGCAACAGCAGAAGGTAGACACACAGTGCATTTGTCAGCATGCGCTCTTTGGGTCTGTTTGAATAGAACTGCTAAAATGTTACATTAGTTTGTAACACTGTAATATTATAAAGACCAAAAATCTGATGTTTGTTCATGTAATAACTTGTATGTGTGTCTGTGTGCTCCTTTTCAGTATTCTCTCTGTAATGAGCCACTGATTGAGTTGACCAATCCAGGAGCTAGTGGCTCCATATTTTACGTTACACGAGATGACGAGTTCATCGTCAAAACTGTCCAACATAAGGAGGCAGAGTTCCTACAGAAGTTGCTTCCTGGGTACTACATGGTAAGTAAGTCCCAGCAAAAACAATGTACTGAAGGTTTAGGAAATTTGCTACTTATATAGTTGTACATATGAATTGCAAAATTTTTATTTTGGAATCATGCACATAATCTGTTTGTAGAGTATGCTATTTATCCTATCTCCTGGTGTTTGCAATTCATAGCAATGACGCTAAGCAGCAGCTTTGTGATGGTAAAGGGGTAGTAGCTAAGTATATCTTAACAGGCTTAGGACACAGCAGCATGAGCCAGGACCTTGGGGACATGTCACACTGTCTAGCAGGTGCAAGGCCTCTGAAGTGAAAAATCTCCAAACAACTAAATTATCTAAAAATGTATGTTTCAGAACTTGAACCAAAACCCTCGGACGTTGCTACCCAAGTTTTTTGGCCTCTACTGTGTACAGTGCGGGGGTAAAAACATTCGGGTTGTTGTGATGAACAATATTCTTCCACGCTCCGTACGGATGCACCTTAAATTTGACCTGAAGGGCTCCACTTATAAGAGGCGAGCATCCAAGAAGGAGCGAGAGAAGTCCAAACCCACTTTTAAAGATCTGGACTTTTTAAGTGATGTTCCTGAGGGCCTCAGTTTGGACCAGGATACGTACAATGCTCTGGTCAAAACTCTCCAAAGAGATTGTCTGGTAAGAGTAAGACAAAGAAAACAATGTCAAATGTAAAAGTCAAGTCATATCAAGTATATAAAAACATAATTATTTTATGTGTATGAATTGTATATGTTCCCTGCCAGGTACTGGAGAGTTTTAAGATTATGGATTACAGTTTGCTCCTTGGAGTCCACAGCAAGACACAAGCAGAGAGAGAGCGTCAGTCCCAGGGTTCCCCAGCAGGTGGCGCAGATGAAACGCGTCCTGTCGGCCAGAAAGCACTTTACTCTACTGCAATGGAGTCTATACAGGGAGGGTCCACATGCAGGGAAACTCTGGACCATGATGACACGTACGTTGGCATGTCACAATGCTTATTCTTATGTCTGTACACGATGGTAACCTTTTCACTTCATTACAGAATGGGTGGCATTCCAGCTGTGGGAATTAAAGGAGAGCGTCTCCTCTTGTTCATTGGTATCATTGACATTCTGCAGTCCTATCGGTATGAGTCCAGCATTTTAATGATAACATTCCTTGGCTAATTCGAGTAGCTAAATCAATACTCTTGGCTACCTTGCACAGTACAAATGGACACAAACTATATAAAGTTGCAACAGGTCAAACAAAACGACTGTTGTAAGAAGTTCAAAATTAAAATGTATAATGTTAGCCATGAAATTCAATTATCTTACAGGTTGATTAAGAAATTGGAGCACTCCTGGAAGTCTCTCATCCATGACGGGGTGAGTAGTTTTCCCTGTCCCTAAGGTTTAGCTGATCACATTGCAATGTGCTCATTTATTTTTATATGTTTCTTATAAAGCACATAAAGCACTGTGCACTCACCTCAAGTCATTTCTTCCCCTATCCCACCTGCACACCCGCAGGACACAGTATCCGTTCACAGACCAGGTTTCTATGCTGAGCGCTTCTACAAATTCTGTAGTGACATCGTCTTCAAGAAGAGTTGCTGTGAGTTCATACATGTTCATTTCACGTGCCGGACACAACAAAAAACGTACAAAAAACATTGAACATTACCATTCACATCCAGCTCTGATGTTTGGACGATATTTGCTGGTGATAGTGAACCTAATGTTGTGGCCTGTAACGTGAATGGAGGTTCATGTGAGCATCCTTTGCTTTCACAGCATTGAGACCGTCTCCTTCTAAAAGAGGACGAGGAGCTCTCGCTATGTTCAAGTCCAGTGCTGGAGGGTCTGGGTTGAGCAGCCAGCATTCCGCACAGAATGATGAGAGGCAAGAAAATATGGACAACCTGGAGAGCTTGCAAGGACCTCATAGCTTCCTCGTGTTGGAGGACAGTGGTAGGGACACTTGTCAAAGCTATTGAGGGATTGTGCAACAGACAGTTTTAAGCTTGCAATGACAGGGCAGATTTTTTCAGTGTATGACTTGAACCTTTTTCCATCCAAATAAATAACAGAATAGATAAACAGAACTTCTGAGCACCTTAATGGTCGTCACAAGAAGTACAACTGAAAAGATAAAGTGCTATTTTTTTGTGTGTGTTTTGCATTGTTTCTTTCTGAACTTTGGCACACTATTAACTTTAACCGCCTGCACCCGAGTGTTCCATTTTCTGTTTAAATGGGATAAAGTCAACCATTATTGATCCTCTGGAGAAAGAACAGCTCAGCAGCAGAGCAACAGCACTGCCAACACACACAAAAGTGCAAGCATAACTTTCCCCAACAAGAAGTGCACACTTTAAAATCCACACAACCTAAAAACAAATATGCTTTTAAATGTATGCTTATTTGTTTCAAAATACATCAAATACTTATTGCAAGCCCCAACAGAAAACTTATTGATGGAAATGTGTACAAAAGGGGCATTGCATTCAAAGTAAATGTTTTTTTTTGTAGCAACACTTTCTTTAAAACACTTCAATAAAAACAACACTGTTTTGAACATCCAGACAAATGGCACAAATATCCAACAATAGGCCGCACTGAATTAGAATCAAACTCTTTCATTTAAGAGATATGTATTTCTGTCAATGCACAATTCCGCCATGCAATTGCATTGAATGAATTGCAACAATAACAAGTCTATGTTGTTATTTTAGAACCTACACATCCATGTCTTTTATTTTAAGTACAATAAAATGAAGTGATAAGCGTCTGAAAACGCATCCCTGCCCTGGAGTTATTTGGGATTGATCTTCTCTGAATGAAATGCACCGGTGCTTTGTTCAAACCTGAAATTCTTAAATCCTCATTAATCCTGTCATCTTCCTCTCTAGTGAGGCAGTTTTTCTCTTCTTAACCCCGTTCTGTAACGAGAATGCTGGACATGTAGTCTGCATACATTTCCAAGAATCCTAAAGCTGTTATCAGCAGCACTGAAATCTCTCCAAGAATCTAAGATGGAGAAATAAAAGACTGCACTGTGCTTGGGTCCGTATGCTTTAGTTGTGCCAAGATGATCCATCAGAGGTTTGACTACTCTTTTCTGAAGTCTTCCGATGCAGTACTTGTGGGGAAAAAACTGGCAAAGGGATGTTTTTGTGCACATTTTAGCTGAGATATATTTTAGAATATTATACAATAGGTATCCATATTATTTAAGGCAGCTCACTCAAATGATTTCCTAAATTCCTACACTCGTGTAGATGTGAAATATCTTACTTCTTTATATTTAATTGTTCTTACGCCGTTATCTTTTTATACATTTGTTATTTGCCAATTAGGACGAGAGCCCCCCTGCACGCCTCCCTCCTTTGAAGACGCCACCACAGCATCTATCGCCACCACGCTCTCCTCTAACAACTCCTTACCCACCACCCCCTTCGATACACCCGAGCACCCACGCTGCAGGAAACAAATGCTCTCACCCAATGTGGCCAAGTGAGAAAGAAAATAGTGACTTTTTAAAGTATATTTAAAGATGGTAAACTTGATTATGTAGTAGATTGTGTCATTTCAGGCCCCACAAAGATGTAGTTGAGGTTCATGAGAAGAAGCAGGACACCATAACAGTTGAGGTGGAGCTCAGGTACATGTGCAATTTCTTTCATTATACGGTCATGTACATTGCTGTTTATTTATTAATAACACTCTCCATCTTTCACAGTAAAATTCCAGCCAGCACCGAGCTCACACAGAGGACAGAAGCAACCTCGCCAGCTGACAATCAGCCCAGCTTCATTCCTCCATCCACTCCTCCTTCTTTCAGTCCTTCATCTGCACATTCCTCATCCACCCTTCCTCCCACCTTCCTCTCTTCCTCCACCACTGTTCAATCAGCTTGCCAGTCCTCCTCCACACTTTCCAGCTCCATCCGCCCATCCACCAAACCACTCACCTCTCTATCCTGCCCCCTCACCCACATAGTTCCTCACGCAGCCACACAAACCACAGTGACCGCCTCGGCCCGAAATGCGGTCACTCTGCCGCCCTCCTCAGCATTTACCCCCATCTGTCCCGCATCCCCTCAGTCTTCCATGCAGAGCTCCTCTCCTCATCTTTCTCAGACTCCCCCCACTGGCGAGCCAACGAGCTCTCCAGCCGTGCAAGACTCAAGCAATCAGCTGTCTGTCTCCAGCAGCAACAATTCATTGGATGGAGAGGTGCAGGTTTCTGATATCTACTTTGTAAGTTCTTATCGTAGTCTTTGTTTGTTGTTTTTCTGTTTTTAAACGCTACATAAGCAAGCTGTATGTATTGAAACACAAAATATTGGGTTTCCTAACCACATTTTAGCAAAAAACAAAGGCAATATTATTCATAATCTTTCTCAGTAGTTAATGCATTTTTTTTTGTCAATATAGTGAAAAAACACTGTAGGTCAGTGACGTACAAACTTTGGCCCGGGGCCATTTGCAGCTCACGGCTAATTTTGAATGGCCTGCGGTATATTCTAAAATGTACCAGCACCAAAACATTATGAAGGAGAATTAGAGGCACACTGTAAAAGAAAATACCAAAAAAGTTATGTCAAAAACAGCATAATGTCACAAGAAAGAGTTCAAATGTTATAAGAGGTATTACAATTAGGGTTAGGGGTTAGAGTGGGGTATAAGGTGTTCATAGTGTTAGGTTAAGGTTCGAACCGGTTAGTAGTAGGGTTAGGGTAGCAATAGGTTTGATTTAAGGGTTATAGTAGGTTTACAGAAGGTTTAGGGATTATAGTTTGGTTTGGTTCAGGTGTTATAGTAAGGTTAGTGTTTGAGTAGGTTTAGGGTTAAGTTGGGGTTTGCCTCAGGATAGGGTGTAAGACTAGGGTAAAGTGAGGGTTTAGGTTACGGTTGGTGTTTGATGTTAGGACCAAGATTGGGTTTTTCAATGCCCTAGTTTTCACATGATTTGATATACATTGAAAAGTTTCACCAAACTTTTGCGTCAGTTTTTGTACAATATTGTATGTCACAAACAAATCAGTTTGTCCTGTACTGTATCATTTCACAAAATCGAGTGTCCAAACAAAGCACTTTGCATGTTGTGAATCGCCTTCTGTACTTTTTTATTGATTCTGATTGCTAAATAACCCACAATGGGGCCAAGAAAGTTGCCAGTGCCAGCAATTTGACAAAGAAGGTGAGGAATTCCATCTTTGATTAGGATGCGCAGGAAGTCCGTATGCATCTGGAACTGATTCACTAGATTTACATTGTTTCCTAGAAATATATTTATTTTTAAAGTATATTTAAAGAAAAAACAGCCTGTGTGTAAGGTATGTGTTACAGGTATATAATTATTACTGTTATGAATATCTCAACTCTTTCGTATATTATGTTTTTTTGCTTTTTTTTTTAACTTAGCTGTTGTTTTTTTTAGTTTCCTTGTTTAATTGTACTGCAATTGGCTGGCGACCAGTGCAGCGTGTTCCCCGCCTCTCGCCCAAAGCCAGCTGGGTTAGGCTCCAGAATAACCACAAACCTAATGAATACAAGCGGACCAGAAAATGGAGGGATGAATGTTGAGTGTGCTGCGGTATAATGGTCCTAGGCCCGCACTTTGGACACCCCTGGCTAAGACCTTTTAGAAAGGTGACTTGAATTTCCTAAAAATTGTCCATTAACAGAAGTTAATTATCGATTCAGGTGAGGCTAAGCAGCATAGACAATGGATGGATGCATATAGTGTATAAAAAAGGCAAACAGTTTTGAATAATCTTACACTCATCTTTAAAAAAAAGATAGTTTATTGGGTTATTCCCAGCCAGAAGATACCCATTTGACAAATTAAAATTCACTTGAACTCAAACTTTGTAAAGGTTATGAATCATTTGAAGCTTTTTGATATGTACTTGAAGAGCAGTGAGACCTGAGAAGCATGTGTAGGTGATAATGGACAATGATTTTCAGTGTGTCAGCTGTTATTTTAATCGGTCTGCACACTGCAGTGAGTGAGTGAAAATCCATCTTTGTTGTTTTTCTTTGCTCTGCTGGGTCTCCTTGCAGTGGCCCAGTCAGGACAGCGTGATAGAGTTATGATGGTGAGAAAGAAGGGAGGGACGGAGGGAGGGGTCCCGGTACGGTGTGCACGCACTTATGGGAGTTTCTCAAGCATGAGGCTGCCAGCGGTTGTCGTTTTGAATGCATCAGCAAAAAACTAAAAACCCCAGAAGGTTCTCTTTCCCAGCACAGCATGGTATGTTTATATCTGCCAACCTGCAGTCATACACACAGTCAACATCACTCAGAGCTCACCATCCTTCCACCATTTGTGCTATCATTTCATTTCTACATTTTGTCTTATAAAACTGCTTCCAGTCTCATTTTGCTACCTCACATGTACTGTGTGTATGTTTCCATCCATCAGTATGCAGATGGCCGATATTGGGTGTACTCTCCTGTTCTCGGCCGTCGTAAGCTAAACTCTTGCTCGAGTTACACTGTAAGTCACCAACATGTTAGTTAGACTCATTAGCCATTAGCAGAGGTGTGGACTCGAATCATATTTTGAGGACTTTGTACTCGACTTGACAATATTATGCAACTTGTTTTGGACTTTGACATTAACAACTCGACACTTCACTCCGGCTTTAATCTGATGACAGATAAAAATACTCGAGATTTGCAGTTAATGTGTTGGCAGCGGTCTGAGTGGGGAAGTCCAGACTTCCCGGTCTCCGACGACCTCTTCCAGCTCCACCTGGGAGGATACCAGGGCGTTTCCAGGCCAGCTGTGAAACATATTCCCTCCAGCGTGTCCTAGGTCTTCCCTGGGGTCTTCTCCCGGCTGGGCATGCCCAAAACACCTTACCAGGGAGGCGCCCGGGAGGCATCCGGACGAGATGCTCGAGCCACCTCAACTGGCTCCTCTTGATGTGGAGGAGCAGCGGCTCTACTCCGAGCTCCTCCCGGATGGCCGAGCTCCTCACCCTATCTCTTAGGGTGAGTCCAGCCACCCTACGGAGAAAACTCATTTTCGCCGCTTGTATCCGCGATCTCGTTCTTTTGGTCATGACCCATAACTCATGACCATAGGTGAGGGTGGAAACGTAGATCGATCTGTAAACAGAGAGCTTTGCCTTCCGGCTCAGCTTTCTCTTCACCACGACGGTCCGGTACAGCGACTGCATTACTGCTGACGCTGCACCGATCAGTCGACCTCACGCTCCAACCGTCTCTCACTCGTGATCAAGACCCCGAGATACTTAAACTCCTCCACCTGAGGCAATACCTCACTCCCAAACCAGAGGGTACAGTCCACCCGTTTCCAAATGAGAACCATGGCCTCGGATTTGGAGGTGCTGAGTCTCATCCCAGAAGCTTCACACTCAGCTGCAAACCGCTCCAGTAAACTCTGAAGGTCACAGCCTGATGAGGCCATAAGGACCACATCGTCTGCAAATAGCAGAGAGGAGATCCCAAGGTCACCAAACTGGACTCCCTCAACGCCTTGACTGCGCCTAGAAATTCTGTCCATGAAGATTATGAACAGAATCGGTGACAAAGGGCAGGCTTGGCAGGAGCCAACGTTCACTGGAAACAAGCTTGACTTACTGCTGGCAACGCGAACCAGACTCCTGCTTCGAATGTACAAGGACCGAATGGCACGTAGTAGCGGACCACCAATCCCGTACTCCCAGAGCACCCCCCACAGGACACCACGAGGGACACGGTCGAATGCCTTTTCCAAGTCTACAAAACACATGTAGAGCGGTTGGGTAAATTCCCAAAATACCCTCCAGTACCCTTGCAAGGGTGTAGAGCTGGTACAGTAGTCTACGACCAGGACAAAAATCACATTGCAACTCCTGTAACCGAGGTTCGACTAAACCTTCTCTCCAGCACCCTGGAGTAGACTTTCCCAGGGAGGCTGAGGAGTGTGATCCCCCTGTAGTTGGAACACACCCTCTGGTCACCCTTTTTAAAAATGGGGACCACCACCCCGGTCTGCCAGTCCAGAGGTACTGTTCTTGACTTCCCTGAAATGTTGTAGAGGCGTGTAAACCAAGACAGTCCTCCAACATCCAGAGCCTTGAGAAATTCAGGTCGAAACTCATCCACCCCCAGAGCCTTGGAATTGGGGAGTGTTTTAACTACCCCAAATGCCTCAGCCACGATGATAGAACTGTCCACGTACGTATCCTCAGACTCTGCTTCCTCTACGGAAGGTATGTCAGTGGGATTGAGAAGGGCCTCAAAGTATTCCTTCCACCGACCTACTATATCCTCAGTCGAGGTCAGCAAGCCCCTGTCCGCACTGTAAACAGTGTTAACTGGGCACTGCTTCCCCTTTTTGAAGTGTCGAACGGTTTGCCAGAACCCCTTCGAGGCCGACAGAAAGTCGTGCTTCATAGCCTCACCAAACTCCTCCCACACCCGGGTTTTTTCCTCGACCACCGCCGAATCCGCGTGCCGCTTGGCCTGGTACCTGTCAGCTGCTTCGAGAGTCCCGCAAGCCATTCATGCTTGACAGAACTCCTTCTTCAGCTTAACAAAAGACAGCAGCTCTAACCCCTGGTGTCCACCATCGGGTTTGGGGATGCCGCCACGACTGGCACCGACCACCTTGCGGCCGCAACTACGACTGGCTGCCTCAGCAATGGAGGCACAGAATACGGCCCATTCGGACTCAATATCCCGGCCCTCCCTCGAGATGCAGGCGAAGCTCTGCCGGAGATGAGAGTTGAAGACTCGACAAACGGGAGACTCTGCCAGACGTTCCCAGTACACCCTCACTACGCGTTTGGGTCTACCAGGTCTGTCCGGCATCTTTGCCCGTCATCTAATCCAACTCATCACCAGGTGGTGGTAAGTTGACCCTCTCATACACCGGGGATGACTCCAGCACAGAGGCACCAAGCTGGGGGGCTATTAATAAACCCACCCCAGCTCGCCGCCTCTCCCCTGCAGCAACCCCAGAGTAGAACAAGGTCCAGCTCCTCTCAAGGAATTTGGTTCCAGAGCTCAAATTGTGGGTTGAGGTGAGTCCGACTATATCTATTTGGAATGCCTCCACTGAATGCATTAAGTGCAATCAGGTTTAATAACAAATTGGTGACTACCTGTTGCACAAAATCTTTGAAAGTGTCTCAAATGTGCCAAGGAGCGCACACACTGCAGTAATCTTTACTTCCATAAACACACAGAAATGCATGTGACGTTGTGCTTTTCCGCTGCAAGTCACCATGCGTTCACGTCGACAAGTTGCATAATTTTGGTAATATGAGCGGCCGCATAAAAACTTCTGACTTGGGCATCATACACTGCAGTGTGAACGTAGCCTTATAATGTAAGTCTTGGGATTTGTACAAGCCTATGACTTGTAAGGACTCAAAATTTTCAAGTCTATGACTTTGTACTGGTCCCGACCTGTCTTGACTCGACTTGACATGGACATTTTTACTTGAGACTTAACTTTACTTGAGATTAAAGACTTGAGACCCTGTCCACACAGGATATTGCTGAGATTTTCTATTGGCAGGTTGAAAAATAATTTGTTAATTAGTTTTAAGTTAAGTAAAATATTTGTGTGTATATATTGAATATATGATTATGACTAAGTATAGTATACTAAGTTATGACTAAGTCTGGACACAGTCTTGTGTCCAGACTGTAGTAGTAGTAGTAATTAGTAAATAGTTGCATCCAGACGGGAACGAATCGCTGAGTGAAAAGGATGTAATACACAAGGCACACCTACGCGTGGTGATGTGAACGAACACGCTTGCGGAACCACATTACATACCAAACCATAGAAGAAGAAATAACATTTGCATAAGTATGTTGTCTTACGCTTTTCAAGGTGCATTTAGATTTACGAGTAGTGGAATTACTTCTAATCATTTTGGAGTCTAAGATAAGAAAATCTGAGGAGAATGTGGACAGGGGTGAGTTATGCTCATTGAAATATTCAGATATTGTCTTTGGTTTGTCGTCAAAGCTCACTTCCGGTCATGTGACGCAGACAAAGTAGCAGTGGGTCAGTGATGTCATCGTTCTCATATGTGTGCACGCCAACAAAAGCCAGCATTTTCAGATTTTCCCACTCTGCAAGCCATTTTAATAAAATACCGTTTCAGGTCAACCAGAATGCCGTTCCCGTGTGCATGAGAGGCTTAAACAATAAAATACTTTGCCCCTTTGACGTGAAAACGTTTCCGTGTGGATAGCCCTTTAAGTACTTCAGACTTGCAAAAACACTGACTTGCTCCCACCTCTGGCCGTTAGTCATTTACTGCATTGAAGGGCATTGCTGCTAGGAGGGCTTATGGGTCTTCAGAAGTGCTCAGGATACAAAAGAAAAGTTTACCTGTTAATTGTGTGAATGTTGAGAGACAAGCATTCAAGCTATAGCAGTGCTGCACACGAGCCGGAGGGCACATACAGTATTTGCATGGTATATGTGATATGCTGTGATGTATTATCTTTGTATGTTGCTGTATGTTGTACAGTATGTAGCAACAGCATCTCTCAGCATTTACACACACACACACACACACACACACATTCTCTTAAAGGTTTTAAAAAGGCAGCTTCTGAAGGGCCATCATTTGTGTGCATCATTACAAGATTTAAGATGCAGCGTTAGTCTTGTGGATGTTTGCACAGTATTGGCTTCTATAGCGCTTTAGTGGCTTTTAGCACAGAGGCGCTGACTAAGCTCATTAGTGCAAGAATTAGACTTGACTCCTCTGCTCCAATCTTGACAAAATAATGAAAGCTGCACACTGGCTTGTCTCAAATCCCACATGAAAACTTCCAAATCATGGAAGCAGCAGACTCAGGAGGACCACCATGGCTGTGTGCATTCTCCTCACTACGGCTCAGAGGATGACTTGCCATGAGGAAGGTGAGACAGTCAGTATTCACTGTATTCACGCTGTGTTATTTCTCCTGTGCTTATTGTCTTGTGTTTTTGCCTTTCAGGAGGCAGCAATAAGAAGAAGCTTTGATGTTTTTCCAAAGGATCAGACTTAATGATATTTTAATGCTGAAAGCTTAAGCTGCATCTGGACTTTTGGCAGCTGTGAAACACATCAGTTTAAATGTAAAATAATAGCATTTACATTTAACACTACACTCACCCTTTAAGGCAAATACATACAAATGAATCCATAGAAATATCGATATACATAATAATATGCAAGCAAAACAAGAATCATCAAGCTTTGCTTTCGGATTATCTCGAAAGGACACTGTGAGTGTTGATGGCAATGTCAGCAGGGGCTATGCAATATGGACTGAGTGTATTTATTTTCAGTAAAACCCACATTCAGGATGTATCATTTATTATTTTCACTTTATTAATGCACTTTTAAAATGATAATTTGTCATTATTGTCATTTATATATTGGTCAGAGACAGATATTGTCTTGTGCACACTGTACCATGTCTATTCATTGTCCTACATGCCTCAGTGACTAACTGACTCATTTATATCCACATTATTATGAATGTTTATCGTGATACAGTCCCATTTGAGCAGTAGTAGGAGCCATTAATGTACTTCATTTCAAGTTTAAGAGAAAATTTGTATTCATTTCACATATACTGTAAGTCGATGTATGCCTGTTTATCTGTAAATAACGTCATCAGAATATTGTAGGAAGCAGTGGTGTCGTGGCCATCGTGCTCAACCCCACTAGTCATTTTATACTAATTTAGGTGTATTAACTTTCTTACGAAATCATGCAAAACTCTCCAAATATTACAGTAGGTCCTTTTGTGCATGATCTGTACGTGCATGCATGGGTAATGGTGAGACATTTTTGTTCTGTTTCTGTTTTTGTCCAAAGGTTGTTTATATATTGGTGTAGGACACCATCTATCAGCATGTTGACTGTGTCTGCAGTCTCACATACTGTACTGTATTGTAGCTGGATGTTTGTAATGTTCATTCAGTTAATGAATTAAGTGACATACTAAATAAAGGGCATGCTCATGTAAAGACGCTGTGATGTGATCATTTTGTAACAAGAGAGACACAAAATTGAATGTGTGAATTACATCCCTTTAAGGATGACACCCCCCCTTGTGTAAAAAGAAGTTAAACAATTTCATTTTTCAAAAAATAATTCATAAATGATTTCTGTTTTGTAGTTGACTCTGTCCTATTATTACTCAAACATGGTGAAAGACAAGTTATATGTAGTAGTGTGCTCAGAAATGACATTAGATTACATATGTTTTCACACTGCGTGGAGGTTGGCTACTGAGCCAGCAGAGCTGAGCCGACATGCCATGGCGGAAAAATAATGTAATTTTAGTTGCATAGAGTCGGTGTTTTAAAGTTATATTATGGGAATTACGTTAAATATATATCTAATATTAAGCGAAGACAATTTATGAAGAATTTTTCAGAACTAAGTTAAAACATAGAAATATATCAAAAATGGGGAAAAAAGAGCAAAGTTCCTACGATTTATGCGCATTTTCACTTAAATCACACAGCGGAGATGCAGTATTTTCTTGAAAATATATTTTTTACTTCTTAGCATATCTACAGTAGTGTTCAAAATAATAGCAGTCCAACGTGACTAACCAGGTTAATTAAATATTAGTATATTTATATTGCTACATGGCAAACAAGTTACCAGTAGTAGATTCTCAGTAAGCAAACAAGACCCAGCATTCATGATATGCACGCTCCTAAGGCTGTGCGATTGGGAAATTAGTTGAAAGGGGTGTGTTCAAAAAATAGCATTGTGGAATTTGATCAGTGATCAATTTTGTAAAAATAATAAAATAAAAAAGGTGTGAATCAAGTGGCCCCGGTTTATGAATAAAACCAGCACTTGATGAACATGCATTTCCCTATGAAAGCCTGAGTAAAATGGGTTGTTCAAGACATTGTTCAGAAGAACAGCCTACTTTGATTAAAAAGTCGATTGGAGAGGGGAAAACCTATAAAGAGGTAAAAAAAATGTTTGGCTGTTCAGCTAAAATGATCTCCAATGCCTTAAAATGGAGCACAATCAGCGACACCTGGCAAAAAACAGATCGATTAATAACCAGAATGGCAAAGGCTCAGCCAATGATCAGCTCCAGCATGATCAAAGACAGTCTGGAGTTACCTGTAAGTATTGTGACAGAAAACGTCTGTGAGAATAAGAATCTTCTTTTCCTTTCATCTTATCCCTTCAGGGGTACCACAGCCAATCAATTGCCTCCATCTAACCCTGTCTTCTCTATTCTCTTCTCTTGCGCCAACTACCTTCATGTCTTTCACTACATCCATAAACCTCATCTTTGGTCTTCCTCTAGGCCTCCTGCCTGGCAATTCACAACTCAGCATCCTTCTACCAATATATTCACTATCTCTCCTCTGGACATGTCCGAACCATCTCAATCTGGCCTCTCTTTATCTCTCAAACCTCTAACATGTGCTGTCCCTCTGATGTGCTCATTCCTGATCCTGTCCATCCTGGTCACACCCAAAGAGAACATCAGCATCTTCATCTCTGCTACCTCCAGCTCTGCTTCCTGTCTTTTCCTCAGCAGCACTGTCTCTAAACCAAACAACATGGCTGGTCTTACCACAGTTTTTTACACCTTTCCTTTCATTTTAGTTGAAACTCTTCTATCACACATCACACCCGATTCTTTTCTCCACCCATTCCACTCTGCCTGCACACGCTTCTTCACCTCTTTTCCATACTCTCTGTTGCTCTGGACTGATGACCCTAAGTACTTAAAATCCTCCGTGTTCTTTATCTCTTCTCCCAGTAACCTCACTCTTCCACGTAAGTCCCTCTCATTTACACACATGTACTCCGTCTTGCTGCGGCTAACCTTCATTCCTCTTCTTTCCAAGGGAAACCTCCACCCCTCAAGCTTCTCCACCTGTTCCCTGCTCTCACTACATATCACAATGTCATCTGCAAACATCCAGTCCATGGAGATTCCTGTCTAACCTCGTCCGTCAGCCTGTCCATGACCATAGCAAACAAGAAGGGGCTCAGAGCTGATCTCTGATGGAGTTCCACCTTCACTCGAAACTCCTCTTTCACACCTGCAGCACACCTCACTACTGTCTTACAGTCCTCGTACATGTCCTGCACCGCTCTAACATACTTCTCTGCCACTCCAGACTTCCTCATACAAAAGCTTTCTCAAGATCTACAAAAACACAATGCAGCTCCCTCTGACCTTCCCTGTACTTCTCAATCAACATCCTCAAAGCAAACACTGCATCTGTAGTACTCTTTTTTTTGGCATAAAACCGTACTGCTGTGTGCCCTAATCTTTGCTACTTCCTGGTCCACAACAGTGAGAAGATGAGTCCCTCTGTTAAAAAAAAACAATGTGGAGAAAAGGTTACATTTTGTCAAATGAGACATTAACTGGTCTAAAGAGAAATGAAGGTGGTCTGATGAGAGTAAAAATGTTCTTTTAGGGTCCAAGGGCCGCAGACAGTTTGTGCGACGACCTCCAAACTCTGAATTCAAGCCACAGTACACAGTGAAGGCAGTGAAGCATGGTGGTGCAAGCATCATGATATGGGCATGTTTCTCCTACTATGGTGTGTGTTTATCACATAGCAGGGATCATGGATCAGTTTGCATATGTTAAAATACTAACAATGACCCCAAACACACTAGTAAACCAGCAAAATCTTGTTTCCAAAGCAACAAAATAAATGTTATGGAGTGCCCAGCCCAATCCCCAGACCGTGATCCAATGGAGAACTTGTGGGGTGACATCAAAAATGCTGTTTCTGAAGCAAAACCAAGAAAGGTTATTGAATTGTGGAATGATGTTAAAGAATCTTGGAGTGGAATAACAGCCGAAAGGTGGTTGACTCCTTGCCCCACAGATGTGAAGCAGTTCTAAAAAACTGTGGTCATACAACTAAATATTAGTTAGAGCTTCACATCATTGCCAAGTCCTAGAAACAAAAACGTTTGTGCAAAATAGTTTTGAATTTGTAAAGTCACCAGCAGACAATGCTATTTTTTGAACACACCCCTTTCAGCTAATTTCCCAATTGCACCGCCTTAAGAGCGTGCATATCATGAATGCTGGGTCTTGTCTGTTTTCTGAGAATCTACTGCACCTCCTGGTAATTTCTTTGCCATGTAGCAATAAAAAATATACTAATAACAGTGATTCATCTGGTTGGTCACATTGGACTGCTATAATTTTGAACACTACTGTTCTATATACTGTATTTTACAAGATACCAAAGTGGCCGTTACAGCCTTTCATTTTTCACCATGTGGCCCTCGCTGGATAAACTTTGGACACGCCTCCTCTAGACAAAGGTATTGAGTGATTGCATGGGTGAGACTAGGCAAAAGTATTTGGACAACATCCATGGTCATGTGAGAAGAAAGATTTTTGGATACTAGCTAGACTACAGTATTGAGCCTCCACTGTAGTTTTCTTTGAATGTGCTCTGAGTTAATGCTTTATAATATTATTCACCTTTTCAAGCTATTCTTTTGGAATTAAAGCCCCCAAAAAGCAGAAGAAAAAGAACTCAGTATGAATCATTGTATGCTTATTGCATGGCATCATGGGGTATCAAACTTACTTCCTCCTGAAAAAATGGCTTGAATCCAAAATCGTACCACTTCAGAAGCATTCAGCGTTTGAGGTTCCACTGTATTTCCTCTGCTTTTGAATGCCAATTTTCCTGCTTTTTAAGACTTAATGAAGGAAAAGGATTACAGCGCAGCAGCTTGTGCACCTGTTTGGAAACGGGCCGTCACAAAGCCGAGCTTTGATCGGCGGGAACCACAAATAAATGCCTTTGTTCTTTCCAAGGGGACAGACACCCAACAAATAAGAGACTCTGTGTGTGTGTGAGTGTGTGTGAGCGAGAGGGAGGGAGGAGGCTTACATCAAGGCTTGTTTCTAGAATCTGTGAGTGGGAGACGGAGGTTCACCTACCCACAATGCCTTGCCTTACCTCTTACAGCCCACTCGGGTTTTTTGGGAGCATCTGTCTCCTCTTTGGTGGAAGTCGTCAGTCATCTCCAGCTTTTCTCGGAGAGCGCCAACTTGGACTGAACCTGTAGTCGGTCTCTCGCCCATCCGATCCGATCTCTCCTTGCACACATTCACATTGTCACATTCTCCATGGCCTCTCTCACGCACACATCGTCGTCAGAAGTCTGTCAGTGTCTTAAGGCACTATTTATCTTTGGCAGGCTGAAGAAAACAAAGCCATCGATTTCTAATTCTAATCCCCTCTCTATTGCCTCGCCGCTATTGATCATCTATCTATCCATTAATGAGATGGAAGAAAAGAGTGGAGGGCTGATGAAGGACAAAGCCAACATGCCGGTGTGCGCCTCGTCTTTTGTTTCCAGCCCAGCGTCTCCCTGTCGCTTTCGCTCACCGTGCGATGGAAAATACATGCAGGGCTACACTTTGGAAGAGGTTTAGCAAACACAGAGCTGGGCCGCTGTGCCTAAATATTGAAAGTGGATGATATGGATGAATGCGCTCAACACACACACACACACACTCACAGAGGATTAAATTCCAGTGCAAACAACAGTGATGGTATGTGAGCTATACTCTCTGATAATGACCCATTTCCCCTCTGCGGCACTTCTACACCATCTCAGGATGATTTTCTCAACAACCTGATCCTAAAACAACAGCAGTGAAGCAGTGCAGTTAGAAGGTAATTGCATATAATAATGTGTGCTGGTCCACAGTGGTCTGTGTCTTGCTGTGACGGCTTAAAGTTAACTTTGAGCGCTCCGGGCACAAATGTAAGCAGCATTGTCAGCGCTAACTATATGCAAGTGATCATCTTCAATCTGGAGTTAATTCGTGGTTAAGATTTATCGTATCTTATAGCAATATGAGGGGAAATAGTGTGCATTACTGGCTGCAACCAGCAGGGGCGCTATACATTAAATGTAGCGTACCATGCACTGTTGTAGGGATAGGGTCATGTAACAAATGCAACAAACAAGTACAAAGAAAGCCCTAATCTAAATCATGTCCTAATTTTGATTGCAGGCATATAGAACTGTATTTCATCATTCTATAATATATTTCTAATTTTTTTGGTATTTTATTTAGTCAGGAAATGCCTCTTGACTACTTCTGCTACTAATAATAAGGATAATAAAGTTATTAATAATACTACCAATAATAACAACATACATTCATTTTCTATGTCGTTTAATCCTCATTATGGTTGCGGGAGTATGCTGGAGCCTATCCCAGCTGACTTTTGGGCAGGAGGCGAGGTACACCCTGGAATGGTTGCCAGCCAATTGCACATACTGTATAAACAAACAACTATTCACACTCACATTCATACCTGTGGGCAATTAAGAGTCGCCAGTTAACCAAACATGCGTTTTTTTGGAATGTGGGAGGAAAGCAGAGTACCCGGAGAAAAACTGTGCATGCACGAGGAGAACATGCGAGCGCCACACAGGCATGTCAACAGAGATTTGAACAGTCAGGAGATTGTGGCCAACAAGCTGACCACTAGGCCACTGTGCAGCCCTATGATCAGAATATTGACATTGACATTGGAGCACTGACAGCGTACTTCCTGGTGGCTATTCTCTCATCAATGTAACGTAGAATACTACTCTATTGCCTCTGTTTGTGGTTAAGGACATCAATCGTTTTATTAAGAAGCACATGCATTGAACATTCACACAGGAGCTGCTGTCGGTCACTCTCTATACTGATAACCTGCTGCTAGCACTCAGCTAACAGTTAACTCTTGCTAGCCGACATCACATATGTCACTTCCAAAGCTCCGCTTCTTAAAGGCACACACAACAAGTTGCACACTGTTTACTGTATTGCGCATCATATAACTGCTTCTGATTGTCTTTTTATTTGTCTTTTTATTTTTTTAGCTATTTCTATCTATGAAAATGCTTATGTATATATCGCTTAAATGTGCTTTTTTTGTTTTTACTAATATTCAACCACAAAACAGCGTTCATTTATTAATTAATTTGTTAAAAAATGCAATAAAGTGGAGGTGCAATGTTCCAACCGCATTCATAAGAAGCATTCAAAGAAGCATTAAGTATACTCATACTCATCTACATTGATGAGTAGATGTCGTCCTACAATCACGTTCGGTGAGACACAAACGCCAGACTTCAACACCGGACACCAGGTTTTACTGCGGGTTTGATTTATCTCACCACTAGCACAGTGGTCCCCAATAAAAATCCCAAATGAAAACATCGAACCAAAACAATAAACCCGCAACTTCCTGTCCACTCACCACTCAGCTCCCCTGGGGTTAAACACATTTATAGCAACACACACCAGCAGCAGGGTTCGAATCTCCGTTGGGCATTTCTGTGCGGAGTTTGCATGTTCTCCCCATGCGTGTGTGGGTTTTCTCCGGGTACTCCAGTTTCCTCCCACATTCCAAAAACATGCGTGTTAGCTTAATTGGCGACTCTAAATTGTCCATTAGAGTGTGAATGTTTGTTTGTCTGCCCTGCGATTGACTGGCGACCAGTCCAGGGTGTACCCCACCTCCCGCCCAAAGTCAGCTGGGATAGGCTCCAGCATACCCGCGACCCTGATGAGGATAAGTGGTATAGAAAATGGATGGTTATTGCTCATTTACTATTAAGTGCAAAGGTGAGAAGTGTGTATAGAGGGCTCTGATAATGTTAAACATCGTATTTAGAAGGTCAAAAACTGCTTTTCTATGCTCTAACTACAAAATTAATTCATTTATGAAAAAGGAACATACTTTGCGGACATTCACTTATTGTGGTCGAGTAGAACCAATTACGAGAGATTACTATACTCCTAATTTACTGTTTTAAAAAAGTGTCAGAAATATTTGAATAGCAAGTGGCCTGGCAGGTCCACCAACATTAAAATGTAATGATCACGGGTTGTAACAGCAAAGTATTCTCCTCGAAATAAGACCTTTCACCTTTCAAGTTCTTTCAAAATACCCTGAATCTGGTCGGTCTGTCATTGCTGTGATTTAGAGCAGAAATAGAGGTTGAAAAGAGGTTGAAAGAGATAGTCCGACTGATTTGGTCTAAATATAGCCCAGAATTAGACGCTTTTCAACCAAATCTAACTGTTGTTTCAACGTTTGGTAATGATGCTAATTTTGGCCGGGTGTTTTTATTCTGACCTGAACAACCCATCAACAATGCAATTCTAAAACCATACACGGACAACTTCGTCTCTCTGGTCAGACCAAAATGTATTTTTGTTCATGAAATACAGTCAAAATTGGAACATTTCGCACAGATTAATCATGATTAATTCGTTTGAAAAATATGATTAATCTATTTTAAATGGTAATCATTTGACAGCCCTAATTTTTACGTTATTGCTTCAAGTCCCAGTTGACATTCCAGCTGTCAGCAGTGGTCACAAGCTTTGGGTAGCGACACAAAGAATTAGATCATTGATTTCCTCCATGGGGGGGGGCGATCCTTCATGCTGCTAAGCTTTGGAGCTCTGCGGGGCCTCGTGCATCATCTCATTTTCACAGCCACGACCTCCCTTCTGAAGACCTCCACGCCTCGGTGACCTCGTGAGGATTATTCTCAGTAATTTATCTAGCCTGAAATGATCCTTTTTTTTTTTTACAGAACACAACTTTAAGCTTTTTTTGATTCATCATATTTTACATATTTTACCTTTTTCCTGTCGCCCTACAATTAGCACTCGTCACCACCAGCAGACTTCCAAGCTGGCAAGGAGAGCATTGGATTTATGCAGGCAGATGTTGGTGGAGGTCGAAATAGAGGTGGAATGAGAGCAAATATTGGCTTTGTGTTTCCAAATTCATGCTAATGTTGCTAGCTGCCCCTCCGGATGTGTAAACAAGCCAGATGCTTTGTTCGCAGCTGACAAGCTCATGAGGTGATAATGTGTCAATGTTGTGTTTGCACATTTTTCCTATGCGGCCTAATTGACTACAAGAAGGCTGGGTTATTCCATTGAACATTGTTGTCATTTAAATGAATTCTCCATGATCCAGCATTTCCCAAAACATCCAGTGTGTTAAGCATTTTCGCGTCAAGGACACCTTTATTGCAGACACTCAACAACATTAATGGATAGTAATGAAAGTTGCATGCATTTTAGGCAACTAGTGACTGCTACCTAAATAGATAAATGCAATAAACTGTATATTTGTGTACCTAATGTACTGAAAACAGCAGCAATGTTATCATGACATAGCTTTCTTAACTAAAGGTTTAATTTAGTCTATTTAATGTGACTATTCTACTTCCTGTCGCTACCGATCACTTCAACACGTCTGTCATTATTTTCTAGTTTGGTGGTCCTTTTTTGTTTTGGTGACATTGCAGCAAATGGCCTGTCACTCACTCCAAGCCACCCATAAACAAATCTATCCTACTTTTTAAGTGGGGTTGCATTTTTCAAATGTATCTTGAACATGGGGCCTTTTTCATTTTGGAGGGATAGCAGCATACCATGCACTGTCTTGAATATTCTAATGCATCATATTGCAAGCAACCCTCAACCAAGTTTATCCTAATTTGTTCAAAGATTTTTTGTTTTGGTGACATCGCAGCATGCCATGCCCTGTCGGTACTATTCCAACACATTTCCCTGCAAGCGACCCACAAACAAATCTATGCTACTTTTCTAGTGAGGTTGTATATTTCAAATGTATCTTGGAGATAGGCTTTTTTCATTTTGGAGACACTGCGGAATACAATGCCCTGTTATGAATATTCCAATGTGTCATACTGCAAACAACCCTTAACCAAGTTTATCCTAATTTGGTTACAGTTAGGCCCTTTTTTCATTTTGGAGGGATGCAGCATACCATGCACAGTCATGAATATTCCAAAGTGTCATACTGCAACCAAGTCTATCCTGATCTTCTGAATTTCAGGTTAAAGATAGATCCTTGTTTGTTATGATGGCATCGCAGCACGCCATGCCCTGTTGGTACTATTCCAACGCCATCCAATGCAAACAAACTACTAACAAATCTATCCTACTTTTCTAGTGAAGTTGTACATCTCAAATGGATCTTAGGTGGGCCCTTTTTTATTTTAGAGACACTGCAGTGTACGATGCCCTATTTGCTACTAATATTTAAATGTGTTTCTCGACAAACAGCCTTCAATAAAGTATATTCTCATTTCTAGTGAGGCTGTATATTTCAATTTAAGTTACAGATGGGCTCTTTATTATTTTGGAGGGAAAGCAGCATACCATCCACTGTCATGAATATTCCAAAGTGCCATACTGCAACCAATCCTCTACCAAGGTCTATCCTGATTTTCTCAGTTCAGGTTAAAGATAGGCCTTTTTTGTTTTGCAGACATAACTACCATGCACTATCACCACCCTTCCAATACGTTGCATTGAATTGTGATGGAGGCATTGCAGCATATCATGCACTATTGAGACTTTCTACCCATTTGACGGCAAATGACCCTCAAACAAATCTCTTGAAATGGTGGTTTTCAGTTTTTTTATTTTCATGTACAGTATTGCGTGACCATTCCAATGCGTCTTATTGAAAATGCCCCTCAACCGGAAACGCTGCATATAATGCAGTCTCATTACTAATTCAACACACTTCACTTCAAATGGCTTCATTTCTTGATTGACAGTGACTCTCAATTCAGGTTTTGGATAAGTCATTTTTTTGTTTAGAAGATATTGCAGCATATTATATTGCGTGCACTGATGTGACTGTCCGATTAGTGTGTTGATAGAAAGACTCCTATGCACTCATAAATTCTCATGACATTATTTGACCTTCTGCAACCTCCTATCCAAACATTGTCAATAGCAAGAGTAAAAGACACATCGGACTGAGGCTTTATCTGGGTATAAAAATGTCCATGACCCTTGTAGGACTGATTGGAACCATTAGCCTGAATGGACACAATATCCCTCCATCCATTCATTTTCTATACCGCTTATCCTAATTAGGGTCGCGAGTATGCTGGAGCCTATCCCAGCTGACTTTGGGCGGGAGGCGGTTTACACCCTGGACTGGTCGCCAGTCAATCGCAGAACAGACATACAACCATTCACACTCTAATGGACAATTTAGAGTCGCCAATGAACCTAACATGCACATTTTTGGAATGTGGGAGGAAACTGGAGTACCAGGAGAAAATCCACGCACGCACGGGGAGAACATGCAAACTCCACACTGAGATGCCAAACGGAGATTTGAACCCTGATCTCCTGACTGTGAGGTGACTGTGACGTGCTACCCACTCAGCCACCGTGCGGCCGAATGGACACAATATCAGTACTAAAAGAGGTTGTGAGGAACCACCTGCTGTCAATACTGGAGATCCCAATCTGCCATCTGAAATGTTTGCACAAGGATTGTGGGATTACAGTAATGTTAATCGCTGTGGCATTTCTTTTGGGATCATGGTTAAACAATCCATGTTATGTGGGAGGCCAGTTAGTCACAATCCATATTGTTTAAAGGTCTTCTCACTGACATCTTCACTCCTCTCATGCGCTGTGGACTTAATATTAAGATCTATTAGGCAAGGCTTCCGAGGGCTGAAATACTAAAATGACAAACTAGACTCTCAGCTTTGTTTTTGCATATTTCATGCTTTTCTAGGCAGAACTGTCAACAGCATCATCTTGAAAATGCATGGCGCTGCAAAAAACTGGCACCCTGGGGTTGTTTTTCTCCAAGTGTGTGTGATAATGACTGCAGTAGAAGAAGCCATTACTAGCAGGCTAATGCGTGTCAGATGCTACCTGTCCATAGCGGCAGCAG
The DNA here is from genome assembly GCA_024372805.1 of Oostethus manadensis. Taxonomy (NCBI): domain Eukaryota; kingdom Metazoa; phylum Chordata; class Actinopteri; order Syngnathiformes; family Syngnathidae; genus Oostethus; species Oostethus manadensis. The sequence goes on along the minus strand of QODF01000031.1, from coordinate 915,989 downwards.
CAGCAAGAGAGCCAGGACTTGTGCGACTGGCCAGCATAATGAGAGGGACATGGCCCGCCATCTTGGATAGCTTCTTTGCAACATAGACTGTGTGCGTGTGTGTGTGTGTTTGTGGGCATCTTCTGATGATGCCAGTCTGGAGGAATACACACACATTGCAATACACACACAGCCTTGTCAGGGCCCTCGTGGGAATGCCTGCGGCATTATGTCCGTCTTTGAGGGTGATGCTTTTAATCCTGAAACAAATCTCGACTTTGCGCTTGTGTGTCTGTGGCTGTGTGAGCGTGCCCGTGTACAAACCTCAATCTCACAGCCATTAAGTTACGGCTGACTGTGCAGCAAAGACGCCCCGCTGCCACTCCCACATGGAAGAGCAGGCAGGATTAGCCGGATCCATACGAGTCTTAATCTGGGGACAAAAACCCACAATGGCCTCCCACTGAGACATGGAGACAGAAAGATTCAATTTGATCAGCCCTCCTCACTACAACAAGGGTGTCTTTTGGGGTTAACATTACTACTGCTCATTCTTGCAGCGGTCAATGTGGCTACAGGGCCCGCACGATTATCCAATTGATCGATTCCTTTTATCACAATTCGGAACACATGCAGGCCCAATTTGTCACAGTGAATGCAAATGAAGACTTCAAATTAGGGCAAAATAAATCCAAGTGTTTAGATTGTGATGAAGAGATCACAAAACAGAATTACCATATTAACTCTGGGGGTTATAACGGTTATAACCCCCCGGTTATAACGGTAACTGGGGGCTGTTATTCACTCCATTGAGGGAGCACCAGGCCTTTTCAAGGCATTTTGTCTTTATTGGTATATTTTTTTAAAGATAGAATTATGTTTTTTTTATTACATTGTCTTAAAAAGAATGCTCAGCAATTATAAACTGTATATAAATACACTGCTCAAAAAAATAAGAGGAACGCTTTGAACGGGGGGAAAAATGATCTTGAATATCTTTCCTGATAACAAGTAGGTGATGTATTAGTAACAAAATGATGCCACATAATTTGATGTAAATTAATATGATAACCCTATAGAAGGAGGAAATCAAAGACACCCCAAAAATGAAAGTGAAAAAATGATGCAGCAGACTGGTCCATTTTTCCAAAATGTCATTGTAGCAACTCAAAATTATTCTCAGTAGTTTGTGTGTCCTGGGGGATCTCCTCCCAGATCTGGACCAGGGCATCACTGAACTCCTGGACAGTCTGAGCAGCAACCTGGCGGTGCCGGATGGACCTAAACATAATGTCCCAGAGGTGTTCTACTGGGTTTAGGTCAGGTGAACGTGGGGGCCAGTCAATGTTATCAATTCCTTCATCCTCCAGGAACTGCCTGCATACTCGCCACATGACTTTGGGCATTGTCCTGGACCAGGAGGAACCCAAGTCCCCCTGCACCAGCGTAGGTTCTGACAATGGGTCCAAGGATTTCATCCCGATACCTAATAGCAGTCACGGTGCCATTATCTAACCTGTAGAGGTCTGTGCGTCCTTCCAGGGATATGCCTCCCCAGACCAGCACTGACCCACCACCAGACCAGTCATGCTGAATGATATTGCAGGTATCTTTAGACCCATGGCATCTCCAGACCCTTTCACGTCTGTCACATGTGCTCAAGTTGAACTTGCTCTCATTGGTGAAGAGCACAGGGCGCCAGTGGCGTAGTGCCTATTCTGGTGGTCTATGGCAAATGCCAATCGAGCTCTACCGTGCTGGACAGTGAGCACAGGGATCCCTGCAGGCACCCTCATTGTGCCTGTTTCTGATTCTTTGGTCAGAATGATTCATACCAGTGGCTTGCTGGTGGTCATTTTGTAGGCTTTTGGCAGTGCTCATCCTGTTCAACAAAACAGGATCTTTATATTACACAAAATAATATGCATATATGACCAATAAAAAGAATTACATAACATAAAATTAAATAATATAGATTATATATAAGCAGCCACCCAGAGTATAAAAATCGGGGCCACACAAAACTGTGAAGTGTGCCAAATAATAGTATTATTTTAAATACTTTGCATGAAACTCCATCCATCTATCCATTTTCTAGGCTGTTTATCCTCACCAGGACTTTGGGTGAGAGGCGGGGTACACCCTCGACTCGTTGCCAGCCAATTTCAATGCATTTAGAAAGAAAGACGTCATTCATCAGATAGTAATCAACTATTTGAGGAAATATGCTAAGAGAAAAAAAGCAACATGATTTATTTTTGAAAACATCTGTTAATGTGCATTTAAGAGTCGAAAACGGTATACGATACACCGTCACAAAAGGTGGCCTGTGGTCATGTGACCACATGACTGTCTCATTATTGAAGAGGAGCAGTCGGTTTCCCTGCCTGGAGCCAAACAAACTCCTTCTTCTCTGTCTCTTATTTAGGCGGCATCTGCCTCATTAACCACCATCAGCATTTTGTTTCTGGAGTCATTGAGAGTGAGTCATGGGGGAGGCATGTGTGCGTGTCTGTGTGTGTCCGTGTGTGTGTGTGCAACCAAGTCTCATTAGGCTGAAGAAACATTGGCATATTTGCCAGACTCCCGATTCTATCAGCCCTTCCTTTATGTATCAAAAGTATCCTCCAATCAGCTCCCTAGTGTGTGTGTGTGTGTATGGAAGAATATATGCATGGCGTCATATTAAAGGACAGTTGTGTGCTGATTTGACAAGTTTGCTCGGTGAACTCAGCCCAATTTATCCGCCGAAAACTTGATGCCACATGGAGAGAGCCCACAGCGTTTTCTTCTCCTTTTGATTGCAAGATCTTTCTTCTCTCCGTCCTCGCTTTTCGCTGCCTGTCCTCTCGTTCACACACAACACCGAGCGTGGTTACATTTCAGTAGCTTTTAGCGCTGATTGTTTTCCCTACTGGGCTACACGTTCATAAATAATGGCTTTTTCTGCCAAAGATGAGCACTTCACGCTTAATTTAATGTACTTTTATACTGTAGTATCACAAATGTGTGCATGCAAAATACACACAGTATTAAAGAACTTGTTGTATGCAAACTGCTTGAGTAAAATACAAATACTGTGACTTAGTTCATCCCATTGCAGGTTTTGGTCCAAATAAGTCTTATTTTGTTTGAAGGCGTGGCAGCATGGCATGCAGTGTCATGACGATTCCTACATTACACCATGTAAACAACCCTCAACCAAATTAATCTTGATTTTCTATTTGTAATGCATATCTCATCAGGTTGGTCATGACCGAAAGAACGAGATCGCGGATACAAGCGGCGGAAATGAGTTTCCTTCGTAGGATGGCTGGACTCACCCTAAGAGATAGGGTGAGGAGCTTGGCCATCCGGGAGGAGCTCAGAGTAGAGCCGCTGCTCCTTCACATCGAGAGGAGCCAGTTGAGGTGGCTCGGGCATCTAGTCCGGATGCCCCCCGGGCGCCTCCCTGGTGAGGTGTTTCGGGCATGCCCAGTCGGGAGAAGGCCCCAGGGAAGACCTAGGACACGCTGGAGGGACTATGTCTCACAGCTGGCCTGGGAACGCCTTGGTGTCCTCCCGGTGAAGCTGGAAGAGGTTGCCGGAGACCGGGAAGTCTGGACATCCCTACTGAAACTGCTGCCCCGCGACCCGGACCCGGGTAAGCGGAAGAAAAAGGAATGGAATGGAATCTCATCAGGTTGCTAATGTCATTTTTTGTTTTGGATGGAGCATGTCATGCATTGTTGTCACTATTCCAACATATTTCCTTGCAAACATTCTTCAGTCCAATCTGTTTTTCAGACACCGTACAATCAAGGCCAACAATTTTAGGAGTGACTTCAATTTTGTTCTTTAGTCACATTGCTGCATTAATGTTAATTTTTGTGATTGCCACACAAATGTGTATTTTTTCAGATCATAAAATGTTCCCATCAAAATTAGTTATTAGTTATAAGTTATTGAAAGACAAGACTTTTGTCCATAGATCCTTTCTGTATTGGAGGCATGGCAGTTATGCACTTTTATGACTATTCTAACATGTTTCTGTGATAACAACACTCAACCACATTGATCTAATTTGCTACTAACGGTACATGTCTCAAGTAGGGATGTAACGGTACACAAAAATGTAATTTCCGTTCGTTTCAGTTTTTTGAAGTGCTCGGTTCGGTTAATTTTCGGTACAAATAAGGCAGAAAAAATGCTTTTATTTACAAACATGCAAACAGTTATAAATTAACAAGGTAAAACTGTAAACTTTGAACACTTTCCAGCCTGTATATGACAAATGTAACTATTCAAGTTTTGGGCTAAAAAAATAACTAATCCACATTTAGTGCAGAAAGCGCACTGGTTTCAGGGACAATATCTCCAGTAGTGGAGAAAACCCGCTCACTAGCAACAAAGCTGAAGCTATCTGTGTTTGCACTAAGCTGGGTTATTTCTGGTAAATGTAACATTCACTGCCAGATGATAGCGTCTTAAGTGCGCTAACATGTTAGACGTGTTTCCTGCAGCAGATCTCCATGGAACTATGTCGACTCACGACTTTGGATTTATTCGCTAAAATTTGTCCATCCGTAATTTTAACAGGGAAGCCAAAGTGTTCCCAGCCAGGAGAGCGTAGTGAGATGGGAGGGTCTTCCAGCTCAGCCTTTTAGCTGGCATTTGCTATGATTAAGCTACTAATGTTCCTCCTGCTCAGTCAGTAGTGTCTGACATTAGAGGCGACTTAAGTTCCGCGAGGAGCGCTTAGATCACTCTAGTAATAAATTTAATGAGAAAAGTATCATAAAATATAACCAAAACGGTACGCAACCGGACATGCAAAACTGAAACGGTTCAATACATTAATGTGAACCGTTACATCCCTAGTCTAAAGTCATGTTCAGGATAAGTTGTTTTTTGTTTTGGAGGCAGCATATCATGCACTGTCATGACGATTCCAACCTGTTTCATTGCAAACAATTCAAATCATTTAGATTGAATTTTATGCTAAAACTGGATATCTCAATTCATTGGAATGATAGGTCCTTTTTTGGTTTTGGAGGCATGCCAGCATATCATGCACTGTTGTGGCGATTCCACATGTTTCCCTGTTGACAACCCTCAACCAAATCTATTCTGATTTGTTATTAATGCTGTACATCTCAGGCCACAATGAGGATTAGACATTTTTCATTTTGGAGGCAGCATATCATGCACTGTCATGACGATTCCAACCTGTTTCATTACAAACAATTCAAATCATTTCAATTGAATTTTATGATGAAATTGGATATCTCAATTCATTGGAATGATAGTTTTTTTTTTTGTTTTGGAGGCATGCCAGCATGTCATGCACTGTAGTGACGATTCCAACACCTTGAGGATTTGGACAAACATTATATACAATCAATATTAATACCCTCATACTGTACAATAATGAGTTTTGGCATTTATTGCAATGCAGTATGGCAGCAATGCAGTACAATTCCTTTTTACTCACTTGGCATCTATTTTACAATATACAAACTACATTAAAAAAAGAGCATAAATAAACAAAATATTTCACGTTTCTAATGAGAGACAGACAAGACTGACCGATGCTAATAAGCATGTCTAATGAGAAAGGTTCAACAAACAGAGCTGTAGAAATAAAAGCAAAAACATTCAGTCTGTTAGTATGTAACTGGAGACATATTCGCCCTGACCCCTCCCCCTTTCACTTTAACTTTGCATAATCAGAAGGTCCAAACAAATGTGTGACATTTAGACACAGGGGAGTCTATTTTGTGTGAATTTGAACTGCACACACACACACACACACTTGAATTTCCTGCAGTCTGAGCCTAATCACTTCTTCTGCACATTTATGTCCTCACAGCATGAGCAACACTAACACATACATACAATAACACACACACACACGCATGCACATTTTCTTCAAGTCAAGCCCAAAGCAGCAAAAAAAAGTCCAAAATAAAACTGGAAGTCGTTCGGCTTTCATGTCAGCCTTCACAAACAGATAATAAAATTATGCAAAAAGAGAATTGAATAAGAGGATGTGGCTTCAGTCTCAGTAGCAATCCGGGGCCACGACCACATCACGTTCTTAAAAAACTCCACAGGATGGAAGTCGGCAAAAAGTGCTGCTTTTTCTTTTCTTCTCGCATACTTTCATTATACTCCTTGTACTGGTCCACTGGTGAAAAGTCTCCCTAAAGTGCATGGATGAGGTAAATGGAATTGTTTTGCACACAGGTGTGTATCCATCCTGTCACTCAGACGGGAACCATCGTGTGTTGCATGTGCTGCATTTGAGACAACATTTCTTGCTGCACACTGGCAAGGAGTATGTCCTGGTGGGATGTTGTGAGGATTCCCAGTCTATCCATTTCCCTGTGAAATCAAAGTCAAAGTCATGAGGAAAACATAATCAGGGAAAATACGCCATTGAGGACAAATAAAACGTGTGTGTCGCAGTTAATGTGGAGGACAGGAAGTGAAGTCAAGAGTTCAGAGTTGAGTTTTAGCTTATTATGGGTTATGGCCGCAACAGTAGCAGGTGTTATTATCCATAAATCCATTTTCTATGCCGCTTATACTCGTTAAGGTCGCGGGTATGCTGGAGCCTATCCCAGCTGACTCCAGGCGGGAGGCGGGGTACACCCTGGACTGGTCATCAGTCAATCGCAGGGCACATATTGACAAACAAACATTTACACCGATGGACAATTTAGAGTCACCAATGAACCTAACATGCATGTTTTTGGAATGTGGGAGGAATAATGATAAATAATATTATTATGTCGTAATATCTGTGCCTATCGATCATTTGAATGTGCAATTAAGGTTTATTGTTCCAGCAATCAAGTCTGGTGGTTGTCTCACCGAACAATTGCTGACACCAAGTGACCAATGTAGAAGTCTACATTCACAATTTGCACCTTCTATTTTAACAGCAAGCTGGTGACCCCCGGGCTGCACTTTGGACACCCCGGACTAAAACTTATTTCTTTTTTCCTATTTCTTCTTCATCAGTGTATGTACCATTGAGCAATCTGAAAAGTTTGACCAACTGACAGATGCGGACCCAATTTGCTGGTGTTCCATAACAGATGCCTGTCACTCTGCAGTTTTTTAGCTATGTACCCCCCAGCCATTATTTAAAGAAATTCCTACTAAGAGATGTCCTGAAGGTGCACTTACTGGTGTGTGAGTGCCAGTAGGCTGTCGAGGCTGGAGTATCCTGCCGCCACCAGGATCTCTGTGTATCTCTCCAAACCGATTGACTGCAACCACTCACACAACGACCACTTTGCCACACACATTTCTGGTAGAACCGACACACACACCTCCGGACCCACTCCTGACTCCAACATGGTGGGTCTGTGGGTGTCAGTCACAGTGTGGGTGTGGCGTATGGGAATATATTAGGACATTACTTGTCATCTCCATAAGCGTTTGTGTTTACCTTTCCCCTCCAGTCCTGCGCAGAGTCCCGGGGTTTCGAATAAGTTTGTCCAGCATGTTCAAGATCTGGCTGAAAGTGGGTCTCTCGGCTCTCTCCCGCTCCCAGCAGTCCAACATGAGCTGGTGCAGGACCACAGGACAGTCCATGGGAGCAGGCAGGCGGTAGCCTTCCTCTATGGCTTTTATCACCTACAGGTGGAGAATGGACACTTGAACTGGCTGGACATAAAGGTGAGTCTCATGAAGTTGAATCCAACAAATAGTATTGCTGTTTGCTCAGCCAATTCTATCCAAAAAAAGCAACATTTTGAATAAATTGGCTAAATGAATGCTATGAAGGCTAGTTTTTCTTAACAAACAACATCAGTCATATTTATATCGTTGTTGTGTTTGGGCTGTTTGTTTATGTACACACAAGTCCGACATAAACATTATACAGTGAAACCTACGGTTTCAAGTTCCCCCGATATATGTATGATTTGGTTTTTAACAAAAATGTTCTGCTAAAATGTTGCCTCTGTTCACTTACACTGTCTGGGTTATTGAACAATAATGCACCTAACATACTGTGTTTTACCCTTTGGTCCATTCTTGTGGTATTTAAATAAAAATGTGCATTTCTTGATCCTGCCGTCTTGGATGACACACCCATCATCATATCTCGCAATACTTAATACTTAGTTTAATACATTACTTAGATTAATCAGTACTACAGGATTCTGTAGCCTGGGCCAAACTGGGCCACAGGAAACTTTCAGGCACAATAATAAAAATAAAAAAAAACAAAAAAAAAAAATCTAAATGGAATATTAGGTAAATGTGTTTCAATTTTGGAATTACTTAATTACTTTATTGAAAATATAATATACAGTTAGAAATCCTACCACTTTTGCATGTTTGTGTTGTCTGTTCGTTCTTAAACGCACCATTGTCGTGTGTATATCACTTTCTGCTATGCTGCACAGATAGACAACAATACTGTAAATTTTGAGTTTTTATTTATTTCGTTTCTTTCAAAGTAAAAACAAAAACGTAGGTAGGCCTGTATTGTGTTTTGCATTTCTTACGATTTTGACTGATCGTTCAGGGCACACAGAATATTGTGTTCGATGTCTACATAAACATGAAACCTACAAAAAATGAGTCTCCCGTGTTTCATCAGAAAAGAAAAGGTTGCTTCTACCCTTTTCCATTCTTTAGTGATCAGCAGTAGAACATAGGTAGGTTTCAGGAAAATATCAGTTGCCGACTACAGTGAGAAATCCACCTTTTGTGAAAAGATACATTTCAAGCATAACTCTTACTTTGAAACAAATATTTGTCTGCTTCTGTGACAGCTCAAATATTTAAACAACTACACCACAACATAAACAACACAAAAATGTCATACCTAGAGATATGCGGTATTTGTGTAGCAAAGTCATGAGAAGAAGCAACAGCACAAACACAAAAAAAAACCACTCAATTGATGCTAAAGAGTCAACCGAGAAAAAACTTAAGTACAACAAAGATGTGTTAATTCTACAAAACAAAACAATATCTGTTATGTTTCACATATTGTTATCGGTTGATATCGGAATCGGAAATTGAGAATTGGACGATATCAGAATATCAGATATCGGCAAAATATCAGACATCCCAAAGAAAACGTCTTAACGTTTTTGGTATTGAGTTAACAAGCGTACTTCTATGACGTACATCACATGTTTACACATTCAGCATGTCTGAAACGGAGTAAATCTGTAAATCTAATGCCCAGTGGTTATATTTCTTGTTTTAGCGCAGACCTGGACTGTGCACAAAAGCACTGTCCATCTTCTGCTTATTAATGAGCAACATGTTAGCTCTGAAGTTGTTATGAGTAATAAACCAAATGTACAGAAAGTGTGCTTTCAAAAATGCAAATGAGCTTTACAAAGGATTTGTTTTGCCTTTAGAGCTCCTTGCAAGTGCTTTCATCAACTTAAATCACCTTGCATATAATCTAATGGTGCGTAAAAGTATACTGTATCACGGCAATGTGCCTGCACCCTGTCAATGTGTGTTGGCCTTGATTTGAAAGCAAATGCAGCAAAATCTCTGTGAAGGAGCAGAGGTTAAACACACACTCTTTACGCTTTGTTTGTCCTTTCCTAAAATATCACAGACATGGTGCCTGTTTCATGTATTCTTCTACATCAAGAGGCTTCATTGAAGTTCACATAATTGGTCTCTGTAGGAATAAACGTTTGAACACAAACCAGTTGCACATAAATCGGGGTTTGTCAGAGCAAATGGCCAGTGAGTTCCGAGCTTGTTCCATTAATACATTGGCTAGGAAACTATGACACTGTCGATGCAAAAAAAAAAAAAAAACTCTGACAGAATAAGTGAATTCCCAGGGAACAGAAAAGGCCCCCTTCCAGCCCCATTGTGAAATACTACAGTATTGAGAACCTGTAATATTTATTGTTTGTACCAACCACTGTATGAGCTGCTGGCACCAGCGTTGTTGTAAGAATGAATACACTAACAGACCTTTCAAATTTGAAGAAAACACTGTACATACAAAAGTGTATAGTGTATACAGTATCATATATAATATAAATTAAATAGTATACAGTATATCTTTAATATGATACAGTATCCACACTGCATATAATACTGCATACATCAAAACTGTCAACAAGACTTAGTAAGGTACAATCGGAATCATTTATGTACCTAAATGTACAAATTGCTCTAAAAGTTCCCTATACAAAGCAGATTTGTATAAAACCAGTATCTGTTCAAGTACACCAATGCAGACCACCCCATACCAACAACATACCGATGTTGTTGTGTAACATGGCTATCGCTGGTTCTTCTGCTAGTGAGACATCTTGTAGGTTAGGGGAGCTAAAAATACTCACATCCTGGTTGTTCATGTCCCAGTAGGGTCTCTCGCCGTAGGAAATGACCTCCCACATGACGATGCCGTAACTCCACACGTCGCTGGCCGTGGTGAACTTCCTGTAGGCGATGGCCTCTGGAGCTGTCCATCTGATGGGGATCTTTCCTCCGGGAGAGAGGTAAGTCCCAATGGTCTCCTGGATCAAAGGTACAGGCGCCATGTCCTTCAGTGTAAATGCACTGCAACACGCTTTATCTTGTGTCGGTTGGTTAGTTAGTTTTAAATCTGCTGAATCTCCATAGTTAAGAGGTTATTCAGTCAGTTTGTGAGCAAATCAATTAGTCAGTTATTTGGTCAGTTAATCAGTCAGTTGGTCAGTCATTAAGTAAGCGAATCAGTGAGTCAGCCAGTCAGCATACTTGGTAGTCTGTTTGCCAGTTTAACCTAACAGTCATTTATATAGTCATAGTAAAAATGGTTGTCATTCTCTGTGTGTCTTACCCTGGTTGTGTATGCAGCCTCGGGGTCGTCCTCCAGAACCCGGCTGAGGCCAAAGTCGGACACCTTACACACCAGGTTGCTGTTGACCAGGATGTTTCGTGCAGCGAGGTCTCTGTGAACGTAGCTCATGTCTGACAGGTACTTCATGCCTGAGGCGATGCCACGCAGCATGCCGACCAGCTGGATCACTGTGAATTGGCCGTCGTGTTTCTAAACGGTGACAGGATAATTGATGATGAAGCTTCAACTTTGCAACAGAACAGTGTAGACATAAAGGGAGTTAATGTACCCGAAGAAAAGCATCCAAGGATCCATTTTCCATGTATTCTGTAATGATCATTAGTGGTTTACCTAAAAACACACAAACAAAGTCATTAGAATTAATTATGAGTGTCGATCGATTAAAATATTTGATCGCAATTAAATGCATTTTGTCCATAGTTAACTCAAAAGTAATTGCATAATAGGTAGGGATGCAAATCTCTTTGCGGTAATTAATTTGCTAGGCTACAATAATATATCAAATTCAAATACAATAATATATCAAATTTTATATAAACAGCTATGAATATTGGAAATATGGAGTATTATTATATTTAAAAAATATATACAGTTAGAAAGCCCCAGGTTTTTGAATGTTTAATGCAAGCAGCGATTTGTCCCCCAGTTTGACGGCCTTTGAATGCACCTTCTTTGTTCTCACACTATTATGCTGTATTTGTAGCCTTTTTCTTTCACCTACTTGGTCGCAAATGCCGATACTCTGTGGGGATGCATAAGGGTAAGATTTGATGACCTTACTGAACTGAGTACTAACGTGTATATTTGTGGTACACAACCTCTCTGAAAAACGAACTCCACGTTACTAACGTGTTAACTTTGACAGCCCTAACAGTGAGCCAATATTGCGTGCGCAGTTTGCAGCAACTCACATCTGGTAACAACACCCTCTAGCCTGATTATGTTTGGGTGGTCAAATTGTCCCATGATAGAGGCCTCAGACAGGAAGTCACGCCTCTGTTTGTCCGAGTATCCTGCCTTCAGACTCTTGGTGGCCACGTACACTTCTCGCTTCCCTTGCACACGTAACCGCCCGCTGCAAACCTCCCCGAATTCTCCTGCACAGCAAAGCAGCAAACGTCAATGCCAAGTAAGCGTGCGTGTGTCAGTTTATGCGTATGTGCTAACCCATGCCGATAACTCTCTCGATGTGAATACAGCTGACGTCAATCTCCTTGGCAAACTCGTGGATGGCCTGATCTGGGTCCTCGTAGGTGAACGGGTCCACGTAGATCTTCACTCCTGCCGAGGAGGATGATAGATATAAGTTGCGTAACAGTTGCATATGTTATATAAATGTCTTTGCTAGGAGAATCATGTGAGGTGTGCAGGTGTGGTGGAGAGCATCCATCTGTTGTGTGTGTGTGTGTGTACCTGGATTAAGATGCTTTTCTTCTTCTGAGTCTTGCTTGGTTTTACTGTACTTGCTCCGCCTGATCATAAATGAGTTATATTTAGCACACAAACAGGGAAAACAAACAATGTCCTTTGCGAACACTTTTCTGCATTTTTTCTGCAAAGTGATGGCGATGAGAAGAGAGAGCAGCAAGGACGCGGGGCGTGAGCACATGAAAGCGTTTTGGGAAGTGGAAGGGGAAGAGAAGTAGGGGGTAGTGCTAGGCCTCAGGTAGTGGGAGATAAAAGGCGTTTTCCACTAAACAAAGAAACTGTAAAAAAAAAAAAAACTCTTTGTGGCTGAACAGGAACAGGTGTGTGTATAAATGTGCATCTGTGGGCACCTGCTAGGGCTTTGTGTGCCTGTGCGTGTGGAAGCAGACACACAGGCACACAAACAGGAAAGATAATGATGACAAGTCAGGAACAAAAGGGATTATCACTGTCTCCTCTCTAATCCCCCTTTAAAAAGCTACATGTACCACACACACACACACACACACACACCTTATTTAATCGCACAATAGCAGCGTCTCTCAGAGTGATAGTGACCGATTGGTGGTATACATTATTCATTAAGAACAAACTCAATGCACACCTGCACAGTTTAATGAGATCTAATATGAGAGCTTTGTACAAATGTGGCTTTTACACGGACAATAATATGTCACTAGATTGAGAACAAACATCCACCAAGATACACCCACCTCAATATAAATTAACAGCAAATTAAATTTATTATCATGCAGCCACATTTTATATTTAAATCGATTGAATTTTTCACTGGGAAATGTAGAAAAAATTCCCTGATCTGCCCCTTTTTTGCACTTGTTTCATAGAAATCAGTTTCTTAGTAATGCAAATCAGGGCTATCCAAAGTGCGGCCTGTGACTCACTTATTGTTGGCCTGTGGTACTTTAATAAAATCAAACACTAAAAAAATGAGAACATGAGCAAAAAGTACAATATAAAGAAAAAAAGCCTTGGACCTAATAATTAATAACACAAAGCTTTGGCTTTAAATACTGTATATGCACATTTTTAAGCTTTTTTTAAATTTTATTTTTTAGCATTTTTATATATTACAAAAATAAAATAGCCATGGGGTCTCCCACGTCCTTTGATTCTACTTTATGTGGCCCTCTGTGCGCTGTAAATCAACAAACACAACCTCGTTGACACAACCAATGTTCTATTCATTTTACAATATTTTGATACAGTATGTAGTATTCTGGTCACTAAGCATCTGGAACGTTATGAGACATGACGTTAAATTACATTAACTTTCACACTGCATGGAGACTGGCTACTGAGTCAGCACAGCCGAGCCAACATGCCATGTCTGAGATGGACATGCCGTGGTCAAGATTAAGTGGAAAAAAAAAGACTCTCCTCTCATTCTGTGTGGAAGTGGTAGAGTTTTGACTTCTTTGTTCTTCTTTGCAACTTCATTTGAAACACTTTCTTTACTTTAGAATAAGTAAATTGGAGAGGCTAGAACTAGTTAGCTCGGTAGATTGCTATGCAGCCGTCTGTTATGTCATTGCAGTGATCCCGTGGCCTGCACAATGTGATGTAAACAAAGAATATAGTAAAAGAATAGTAGTAAAAGTGACTATTGGGGCTTTTTTCATATCTACAGGGCTCCAGTAATGTTAAACCTTGTAATTAGAAAGTCTCAAACAGGTTGTTTATGCTTTATGAAAATAATGAAAACTATGAAAATATTTTGTTTATTAAAAGTGAATCAAACAAAAGCAGCATGAGAGTCTCTTGTATTGGATCCCATTAAATGTCGCAGATGCGCCTAATGTTATGGATGGCACATGCCTATGGATGCTTGTGTGCTTGCATGGGTATACCTGCGACTAATAATGAAGATGGCTGCCGATATGAGCAACAGAATTCCAACCCCGCTCACAGACAGCAGCAGGAAGGCAGAGTTGACTCCTTCTCCAATCAGAGGAAAAGGATCTAAACAGAAACAAACACACAAATTCATATTTTTTGCTAAAAACTTACAGGTGATTTACCAAAAACGAATGTGGTACCTGAGTTGGTGGAAAATTCAAAAGGGGTGCTGAACTCCCCGTATCCGGCAGCAGTGCGAGCTCGCACATGAAACACGTACACGGTAAGTGGGTTGAGGCCTGTGATATCCACGCTCTGAGAGAAGGTCCTCATTATGCGGTAGGACCTCTCCTTCTGATCCTAATTGGATTGGACAAAAGGGCCCACTTTTGAATGCCTGACAACAAACCCATCTGACTAAAATATTGGCATTCCAGACAACTAGCTGGACTGCATTAACCTGCCAGCCGCTCACCTTCTCATAGAACTTGACCTCATATTCCAGGATGACCCCGTTGGGTTGATCGGGCTGTTGCCATGACAATGACAAGGTATGCCTGGTGACGTCAGTGACTTGGATGGACGACACCGGAGAAGGAGCTAAGACAGACAGAGACATTAGGACTTAGTAAAAAAACATACACTCACTGGACTCTTAGGTACACAATCTATTGACATCCAATACCTAAGCTTTATCAAAAATGTCAAAGAGGTATTATTGTAGCCCTTTATTGGGTATGGCGCCACCATATTTGGTAGCTTAAATGAGTTTTCAAAAGTGACTTTGTGACACACAATCAAGGAGAACGACAATAAAGACCTATACATGGCATATTATGACCATGGTATCTCATTATTCAACTAAGAGTCCCTAACACCTAATATTATAACCAGTAATTGTGAGTAGGAGAGATAACTGAGTAATTGATTAAGAATTCTGTCAATTGTGTAGTATTGATTGTTGATTAATCCTGTCTTCAAGCACTATTTGAAACCAGCAGGAGTGCTGTTGATTTAGTCTCAACTAACGAAGAACTTTATATCAGTTATAGTACTCCCTTGGGCAGTAGCAACACTGGATGCAGTCTCCATAGCGATGCACTCTGTACTCACACACCTGGACAACACAAATACTTACGCACGAATGCTGCTTATTGACTTCAGCTCAGCATTCAACACTGTCATACCCTCTAAGCTAATCATCAAACTTAGAGAACTGGACAATAACCCCTCCCTCTGCAACTGGGTTATGGACTTTCTGACCAACAGACTTCAGTATGTTAGGTCAGACCACATCTGCTCCTCCACCATCACGCTCAACACTGGGGTACCACAGGGGTGTGTGCTGAGCCCCTTCCGCTGCTCCCTCTTCACCTACGACTGTAAGCCTATGTATGGATCCAACACCATCATAAAGTTTGCAGACGATATCACGGTGATCGGTCTCATCGGCAACAACGATGAGACTGCCTACAGAGAGGAGATTCAGCATCTGGCCACTTGGTGCACCAACAATAATCTGCTCTTTTAACACCTCCAAGACTAAGGAGCTCATCGTGGACTTCAGGAAGGATAGAAGAGGCTCACATGATCCCATCCACATTAACGGGATGGCCGTTTTGCCTGTCTCATCCTTCAAGTTCCTGGGGACCCACATCTCAGAGGATCTGACCTGGACCACCAAAACCTCCAGCCTGGTCAAGAAGGCTCACCAGCGCCTCTTCTTCTTGAGAATACTTAAGAAGAACCAGCTGTCCTCATCCATCCTGGTGAACTTTTACCGCAGCACGATAGAGAGTATCCTAACCAACTGTGTCACAGTCTGGTATGGAAGCTGCTCTGTTGCTGAACGTAAGGCACTGCAGCGGGTGGTGAAAACTGCCCAGAGCTTCCCCGGGACTCCACTTCCAGCTGTCGAGGATATCCAGAAGAGACAGTGTCTGCGTCGAGCACGCAGCATTCTTAAGGACTCCTCTCACCCTGCCCACATACTGTTTTCTCTCCTGCCTTCCGGCGTGCGCGCTTCAGGTGTCAACGGGCGAGAAACAGCAGACTGAAGAACAGCTTTTTCCCCAGAGCAGTCTCCCTGTTGAACTCTACCCCACACTGATTTATTTACTCCCCTCATACACCCCATACACTCTCCCTATTATTACTGCACTATTTAACATTGCTAATAATAATTACACTATATTGCACATACCCACTTGTAAATGTACGTAACCAACCATATACATTTGTAAAATTCAGTATATACATCTGTACTTACCTATTTGTAAATTTCAAATTACATTAATAATATGTCTAATGTTTCAATCTATCTTCATATTCATATACTAATAACAACCTGTACATTTTTTTTCCAACTTTGTAAATGTCTGAACATAGTCGATAGCAACCTGTGAATTATGTTCATAGTACATTCATCTGTAAATATTACAAATATTCATTGTTTCTTTCTTTTGCATTTTATAATTTATATAGCTTTACTTTAATACCCATATCCTGCACCTTTGCTGCTTATTGCACTTATGGTTAGACATAAATTGCATTTCGTTGCATTGTACTTGTACATGTGTAATGACAATAAAATTGATTCTAATCTAATCTAATCTAATCTAATTCAAACAGGATTTCAGAACATCCAGAGAGAGGTTTGCCCATTGCATTGAAAATATTAACTAAACATAACTTTATATAACTTCCAGCATTGCAATTGAACACATTTATTGAAACACACACAAGCACAGTTTTATTTGTGTCTTAAATGGCTAAATGGCTAAATTTCTTTTATTACAGCTACTATATTGGGTAATACAAGAGTAAAGGTGTCACTATAGGGGCCTAACTACAAAAAGATTCTGTTTGTAAAGAAGGAATCCTACATTGCAGACTTCTTATGGTCTGGGGACTACTGTACTTCATTTTGCCCAATAATTGGTCAAGGAAATGAAATGAGACTAAGTGAGTCAACTAAGTGAGTCAATGACGACATTACATACTAATTACTTCGATGTATGGATGGAGAACCTTTGCCTACACCCCCTTTGATCCAACTCCTGGGAGTTGACCTCAGTCTTATTCTGTCCTATTCCATCGAGGCTAAACACCTCACACCTCAGTCTATACTTTTACATTGTTCCAATTTTTTCCCCATACGTTCCTTCCGCTGTTTGTCCTCTCTTGAGGCTGGTCACATGACACAGAGCCATATGGTGGCGCGGGTTGGACTTGACACATCCCAGACACACACTCATGTGGAGCACTCCCAGCTATAACTTATTTCCCCAGGGCACCTCAAACTTAGCAGGTGTGCCACTTTCCAAATGCCACAGCAAAGTGAAGACAGTTGAGATGTAATGACATGCAAAAAAGTAATGGAGGGCATGTGTGGGAAACACCACAGAGCCTCAGCCAACACGCTCACAACTAAAATGAAACACGCTATAAAATCTGGGTGAGTGGAAGGAGTCGTTTATACATGCATTTATAGCTTCCTGTAGCTGTTTTGTGTTACATTTTCTCTTTCTATTTGTATTTAAGTCATTGATGCACTGAACATCTCCCAAAATGCTTTCTGACATCCGTTTGAAAAGACCCCTATAATTAATTCAGCTGTTGTTGAGTGTAGGAGGACAGCGTAATAACGATGGCAACGATAACAGTGAGGGTAAAGCAAAGCAGCTCCCTTCCAGAGAATGCAAGGCAATTGTTTTTGTTCATGCACTTTTGTTCATGCTGAAATAATAATAAACAGTTCTGTTTTTAAGGAAATGTGGACTATAAGTCATACAACAGATAAAATATTCTCTAAATAATTTTGCTTAAGCCATTAATTACTTGAATCAACTGTTTAGCATGCAATACAATTCATGTTGTGCCATATAGTGTGGTACATGTGCCTCAAAGCTGGGTGACTCTGGACTCGCGAGTACACAAGATGTACAGTGGTGACGTTAGTTTCACATTGGACGCTCCGGCTCCGTAGTTACAGCAGTAGATTCCCCTCACTGTGCCTGGACTGTTCTGTCATTGTGCCGGGAGCTCGCACGGGAAGTGCTGCTCTAACCGCTGGCTGTTACTAAGGACTGTCAATAAATCACTATTGTTTTTAAATAGTTCATCAAAAGCAGTAATATATTTTAAATCACACCACAAATTGATCTATAACCATGTGAAATGATTAGTCCTACCCTAAAAACATTGTGATGGCAGCTGAATAATTTGATGCCAGGATGGCCATTTATTTGCATGTCAACACAGAGCACTCATTCCTTTTTTTCCACACTTTGTCCTTCAAGCAGACTCCATTTTCTAGTTTTCTTACTCTACTCATTTGACTCCAAAATGAACACCACTGCCTCCCATGAGCTCACTACTCGTGGTAGGGGCCAAAGGGGTCGGGTGAAAAGAGAGCTGGGTGGCGGCCGGAGGCAGAGGCCTTGGCGGTCCGATCCTTGGCTACAGAAGCTAGTTGTCGGTACGTGGAATGTCACCTCACTGGCGGGGAAGGAGCCTGAGTTGGTGCGTGAGGTGGAGAAATTCCGGCTAGATATAGTCGGACTCACCTCAACGCAGGGCAAGGGCTTTGGAACCAGTCCTCTCGAGAGGGGCTGGACTTCATTCCACTCTGGTGTTGCCAGCAATGAGAGGCGACGAGCAGGGGTGGCGATTCTTGTTGCCCCTCGGCTCCAAGCCTGCACGTTGGAGTTTAACACAGTAAACGAGAGGGTAGTTTCCCTACGCCTTCGGGTGGGGGGACGGTTCCCGACTGTTGTTTGCGCTTATGCGGCAAACGGCAGTTCAGAATACCCGCCCTTTTTGGAGTCCCTAGAGGAAGTACTAGAGAGTGCTCCCTCGGAGGATTCCCTTGTTCTGCTGGGTGACTTCAACGCTCATGTTGGCAGCGACAGTGAGACTTGGAAAGGTGTGATCGGGAGGAACGGCCCCCCTGATCTTAACCCGAGCGGTGTCTTGTTATTAGACTTCTGTGCTCGTCACGGATTGTCTATAACGAACACCATGTTCAAGCATAAGGGTGTCCACATGTGCACTTTGCACCAGGACACCCTGGGCCGCAGTTCGATGATTGACTTTGTTGTGTCGTCGGACTTGCGACCACATGTTTTGGACACTCGGGTGAGGAGAGGGGCGGAGCTGTCAACTGATCACCACCAGGTGGTGAGTTGGTTCCGATGGTGGGGGAGGATACCAGTCAGACCTGGCAGACCCAAACGCATTGTGAGGGTCTGCTGGGAACACCTGGCAGAGTCCCCTGTCAGAAGGAGTTTCAACTCCCACCTGCGGGAGAGCTTTGACCATGTTCCGAGGGAGTTAGCGGACATTGAATCCGAGTGGGCGATGTTTCGTGACTCCATTGTCGATGCGGCCGATCGGAGCTGGGGCCGTAAGGTGGTCGGTGCCTGTCGTGGCGGTAATCCCAGAACTCGTTGGTGGACACCAGTGGTGAGGGATGCCGTCAAGCTAAAGAAAGAGTCATATCAGGCCGTCTTGGCCCATGTTACTCTGGAGGCAGCTGACAGGTCCTGGAAGACCAAGCGGTCTGCAGCTCTGGAGGTCGCTGAGGCAAAAACCCGGACATGGGAGGAGTTCAGAGAAGGCCATGGAAAACGACTTCCGGATGGCTTCAAAAAGATTCTGGACCACCATCCGCCGTCTTCGGCGGGGGAAGCAGTGCACAGTCAACACCGTGTATGGTGGGGACGGTATGCTACTGAACTCGACTCGAGTTGTTGTGGACCGGTGGAGGGAATACTATGAAGACCTCCTCAATCCCACCGACACGCCTTCCTACATGGAAGCAGTGCCTGGAGACTCTGAGTCGGGTTCCCCTATCTCTGGGGCTGAGGTCACCGAGGTGGTCAAAAAGCTCCTTGGTGGCAAGGCCCCGGGGGTGGATGAGAACCGCCCGGAGTTCCTTAAGGCCCTGGATGCTGTGGGCGTGTCTTGGTTGACACGACTCTGCAGCATTGCGTGGACGTCAGGGTCGGTGCCCCTGGACTGGCAGACCGGGGTGGTGGTCCCACTTTTCAAGAAGGGGGACCAGAGGGTGTGTTCTAACTATCAAGGGATCACACTCCTCAGCCTTCCTGGAAGGGTCTATTCAGGGGTTCTGGAGAGGAGGATCCGCCGGATAGTCGAATCTCGGATTCAGGAGGAGCAGTGTGGTTTTCATCCAGGTCGTGGAACTGTGGACCAACTCTATACTCTCGCCAGGGTCCTTGAGGGTGCATGGGAGTTTCCCCAACCAGTCTACATGTGTTTTGTGGACTTGGAGAAGGCATTCGACCGTGTTCCTCGGGGAATACTATGGGGAGTGCTCCGGGATTATGGGGTATCGGACCACCTAATCCAGGCGGTTCGTTCCCTGTATGACCGGTGTCAGAGTTTGGTTCGCATTGCCGGCAATAAGTCGGACCCGTTTCCAGTGAGGGTTGGACTCCGCCAGGGCTGTCCTTTGCCACCAATTCTGTTCTCTACTTTCATGGACAGAATTTCTAGGCGCAGCCAGGGCGTTGAGGGGTTCCAGTTTGGTGGCCGCAGGATTGGATCTCTGCTTTTTGCAGATGATGTGGTCCTGTTGGCTTAATCGAGCAGTGACCTTCAACTCTCACTGGATCGGTTCGCAGCTGAGTGTGAAGCGGCTGGAATGAGAATCAGCACCTCCAAGTCCGAGTCCATGGTTCTCGCCCGTGGAGTGCCATCTCCGGGTCGGGGATGAGGTCCTGCCTCAAGTGGAGGAGTTTAAGTACCTCGGGGTCTTGTTCACGAGTAATGGAAGGATGGAACGCGAGATGCACAGGCGGATTGGTACGGCCTCTGCAGTGATGCGGACTCTGCACCGATCTGTCGTGGTTGAAAAGAGAGCTGAGCCAAAAGGCAAAGCTCTCGATTTACCGGTCGATCTACGTTCCTACCCTCACCTATGGTCATGAGTTTTGGGTAGGGACCGAAAGGACAAGATTGCGGGTACAAGCGGCCGAAATGAGTTTTCTTTGCAAGGTGGCTGGGCTCACCCTTAGAGATAGGGTGAGAAGCACTGTCATCCGGGAGAGACTCGTAGTAGAACCGATGCTCCTCCGCATTGAGAGGAGCCAGATGAGGTGGCTCAGGCATCTGGTTAGGATGCTTCCGAACGCCTTCCTGGGGAGGTGTTCAGGGCACGTCCAACCGGTAGGAAGCCTCAGGGAAGACACAGGACACGTCAGAGAGACTATGTCTCTCAGCTGGCCTGGGAACGCTGGGAAGAGCTAGACGAAGTGGCGGGGGAGAGGGACCTCGGGGCTTCCCTGCTTAGGTTGCTGCCCCCACGACCCGACCGCGGATAAGCAGAAGAAAATGGATGGATAGATGGATGAACACCCCTGCCCTCTATAGACCACACACTAAACAGCAGCTTGGAACTACATAATATACATGTTGCTACAATATTTTGAACACCCACTTTTTCTAATTTTATCTCTTATTGGATTGACTTTTTTTTTCATTAGGGACCTGACTCACAGGGGTTTGTTACAAAAGCCAAACAGTATTGTTGGTCATACGGTGTAATTAAAAAAGTAAATTCAGCAGTGGCATTATTGATCATGGCTGGAAGAGCTATTTTAATAACCATATTCAATTCCACAAATTCATTTTTGTAACAAAAGTTTAATATTTTGATTGGTACCGGATTGCATAGTATCACTAAGACCAAAAAAAAAAAAAACGATCAGATCGGAAGCCAAAAAATGAGTATATACATTTCTATTTAATTTTGTTTTTCAATAGTGGTAAAAAAAATAACTAAGCAGGAAAAAACTCATTCAAAATTTTAGCATATGCGTTACCAAAGTAGCGCGCAGGAACAAACTGCTACTGTGAAAACCAATGCTCTTTTTTAAACTCAGTCATAAAAATGAAAAATTTACAATTTTGATAATTTTCCAAATTATTAGGCCCAAATACCCAATCAAAATCAAAGAAAAAGTCAATGCCAGAAAAGCTCTGGCAACGGCAATGGGTAATTTGAAGGAAATTAAAATCTATTTTTTTCTCTCAGTTTTTACAATGTACATGCAAGCGCTAGGTTATAGAATATCTTCATTCTTTGAAAAGTTTCTACTTCTTTTAGTGATCTAACATAAATGTATATATGTTATCATAACCATATTAATGTCCTAAGAATATTTCATAAGGGACCTGAAGGTAAATGTAAATATAATATTTAAAAATTATGCTGCTAAATATGCAGAGCCGCTTCTGCATAGATTGATTGTTTGTTGTTGCAGTCTTGAAGAATTAAGTAGCACATTTGACCTTTCTTACCTGCTTGATTGGTGGTTATGGAGACAGAGACGCTTTGGGTGGCCCCTTCAGCACCAGCCTGAGAGACCCCGTTGCGTGCTTGCACGATGAAGGTGTAGTGGGTGTGGGCCCTGAGCTCGCTCACCACCACCCGAGTGCCCCTCAGGCCGGTCTGGCCAGGAGAGAACATCACGTCTGAGCTGCAAGTTTGGCACAGCTGGGAGCTGTAAGTTAATCTGGTGGATTCTCTCTGATAGACGCCTCTGCCTGACTGGACTTCAGGTCCCACAATCCCCTGGTCCGACTGCATCCCCTGGCCAATGTGCTGAGCATCAGGCCGGCTGTGATTCCAAGAGAGGCCTTTGCCACTTGCCTGGCCGTGGTTGCCAGTTTGACAGACGAGACACTCCAGGTTGTAGCTGATGTCACTTCGACCTCCAAGTCGGCGAGGGGGGCTCCATTCCAGAACAACAGAGGTCTCATTCACCACTGAAATCAGCTGCTGTGGAGCTGAAGGAGGCTCTGAGGAGGAAGAAAGAAGAGCTTACCTAACGGGATTACAATACAGGGAAAATTCTTAATAGAAAGTTGCACAAAACTTTTGAGTTTAAACAGCCAGGATGCATGACATCACTTCAGAAGATCAACCTCAGTTGAGACTAGGGCTGTCTTCGACTAAGTATTTTCATAGTGGAATCATTACATTTTCTCCATAGTCGACTAAGTCAAATATAGTTTGATGTTTTTTTTCAAGAGCACTGCAAATGGCTATCCCAACAAATAAACTTCTCATTTGCAACTGCACCTTTATTTACTTAGTGACACAGAGACACAGAAGCAGTTTGCACAGGTGGTCTTGGTCTTGCCTGTTTCAGCCCAAACTGTGTGGTGTTGGGCTAGCTCAGTGATCCTCAGTTATTTTTTTATCCCGCCTCAACCCCACCCCCAGGGGACAGAAATGTTTTCACGCCTCCTCGATTTGAAATACTAGTGACAAACTGATAATCTTTATTTATTGAGCTGTACTGTACAGACTGTACTTGAAACCGAAACCAGGAAAATGCAACAAAATGGAGAGCTGTGAAGCATACAAGTGTATTCAAGAGACAAATTGCACGCTGAGTAGGATAAATATGGATATGTTGGCAGGTCTGCACTAACATTTAAAATACTCACTGTAGTTTGTAGTTCTAAACATAATTAAACATAATTTCTCTTGAAGATTAATGAAGTATCTATTTTTTTCCATAATGCATCTGTTACAATATCATATGAAAATAATATGCAACTTAGCTGATGACGCCATATAGCCACTTCTAAGACAGACAATAGCTACTTTTCGTACTAAGGACTTGGTATCAGTGATGCCGATTGCGAGCACTTCCCCCCCAACCCGGTGGAGTGTTTAGACTGCGGCACTCTGGACATCTCAAGGACGAGTCAAAGATCGGTGATAGAAAGTCTGATGCTGCAAAACCCAATATCTAAAAGTTCTTATCCAGTGTAAGATGTTAAACCAGACCCGATATGAACTAAGTAATAACTACAAAACTGCAAATCTGGAAGAGACGCTGAGCTTCACTGGGTGTATGCGCTGCCATCTTACGTATGTTTACTGTAGGTCTTCTGTTAAACACTCGCAGAACTTTTAATTATTTATTTTAAAAAAAGGAACCTTTGGCATTGTGCTTCCGTAATTCACTTTTAAAGTTAGGACTATATGACTATATCGGTTAACTTGTTTTTACACTTGTATGACAGTTATAGGCCTTGTAAAACTGATTTCAGATCAGAGGTCAACTAGCATCCTGAAACTGATTGTGTTGGGTTCTTTTGTATTTGCTTACATTAGCAGTAAACATTGTACATGGGTCGTTTATGGCATCAAACAAAAATGTATTTTGTTCAGTTTCTTTTTTGATGGCCCAACATTCAACATTCTTTTCTGTGGTATTTCTTTTCTGTCGTTGTCGTTTTTCCCAATCCAAGACAACCACATGCTTCATATAGGCGTAATTAAGTTTTACGACTGAGGTCTCCAAAGGTCTCCAATGCGGGACTTCACTGGGAGGTTTAGACAAGCACACAGAGAGAAAGAGGACATCTATTCACATGTCAGAGATCCTTAACAGGATGTGGATGGTGGTTTAGTCATAAGTAACAGGATCACCAAACAAGAGCACCATTTAGACAAGTGCGTGTCTGCTGCCTGTGTTTTGACGAGGGGGTAGGGGAAGGCTTGGTAGGAGGAGGGATGCCAATAGCCTGCTTTTCTTGCAGAGAAATTGGCTCTCTGGCATTGGTTTTCTCTGCAAGAAACATGCAGTGTCTGTGTTTTCACAAGGGCATTGTCTCCCTAGCATGCTTCCCATTATGACAAGTGTACCAGTGTGTGTTCTTACGGGAGCAAGCCATGGAGGGACTGTCGCTGTCTGCTCTGAAAAATCCGGAGTGGCAGTCACACACCTTCGCCCCTTCTCGGAGCGAGTAACTGTGTGGAGGACACTTGGAGCATCCCGCATCAGATGACCTGGACTTGTAGAAACCAGCTGAACATGCTGCAAAAAGACACAGATAAACATTAGTCACAACATAATAAAATTCATGAGTCATACCTAAATGACACACCAAAGTTCATCCACATTTATTCAGTAGGTTTTAAGTTTAACACCCCCCACCAATACTCAGTGTACTGTGGAGGTTCTAACCTCCAATTACATATGGAGCATTTTACTTAATCCCACGCTGGAACAGCACTGCTGTGCTGGCAGCTTTCCTGTAGCTAATCATTACTGATCATTAGTGAAGCTGTTAATACAGAAGTGAAGGCGGCAATGCGCCGGCTACATCAAGTGGAGAAAGAACACCGCCCGTGAGCTACTTGATCATGCTGGAAGCAAGAAAACATCAAATAACACATTGTGGCAAATGGTTATTGTGAGGGGAGGACATTTAGTAAAGACCAGAGTAAAGGCTGTCCTTAAGTGACTTTTTTAACCTGTGTGTCTTTATGTCGATCATTCATCCATCCATCCATTTGCTATACTGCTTTTCCTCATTAGGGTCATGGGTAAGCTGGAGCCTCCACTATGTCAATAATATAATTGTAACCTGTCAGTTTGTGTGCATTCTCCTCAGCTGTTGACCGACGTGTAGGCTGGATTCCTAAGGGTTTGAAGAACTTCTTCTTCTTTTCCTTTCGGCTTATCCCGTTAGGGGTCGCCACAGCAAATCATTTGCCTCCATCTAACTCTGTCTTCTGGATCTTCTTCTCTTGCGCCAACTACCTTCATGTCCTCTTTCATTACATCCATAAACCTCCTCTTTGGTCTTCCTCTAGGCCTCCTGCCTGGCAATTCAAAACACAGCATCCTTCTACCAATATATTCACTATCTCTCCTCTGAAAATGTCCGAACCATCTCAGTATGGCCTCTCTGACTTTATCTCCAAAACCTCTAACATGTGCTGTCCCTCTGATGTGCTCAGTTTTGATCCTGTCCATCCTGGTCACACCCAAAGAGAACCTCAGCATCTTCATCTCTGCTACCTCGAGCTATGTTTCCTGCTGGTCTCACCACAGTTTTGTACACCTTTCCTTTCATTTTAGCTGAGACTCTCCTATCACACATCACACCCGACACTTGTCTCCAACCATTCCAGCCTGCCTGCACAAGCTTTTTCAACTCTTTTCCACACTCTCCATTGCTCTGGACTGTTGAGCCTAAGTACTTAAAATCCTCCATTTTCTTTATCTCTTTTCCCAGTAACCTCCCTCTCATTTACACACATGTACTCCGTCCTGCTGCAGCTGACCTTCATTCCTCTCCTTTCCAGGGCAAACCTCCACCCCGCAAGCTTCTCCTCCACCTGCTCTCATTACATATCACAATGTCATCTGCAAACATCATAGTCCATGGGGATTCCTGTCTAACCTCGTCCGTCACCCTGTCCATCACCATAGCAAGCAAGAAGGGGCTCAGAGGTGATCCCTGATGTAGTCCTACCTTCACTCGGAACTCCTGTGTCACACCTGCAGCATACCTCACTACTGTCTTACAGTCCTCATACATGTCCTGCACCGCTCTAACATACTTCTCTGCCACTCCAGACTTCCTCATACAATACCACAGTTCCTCTCTGGGCACCCTTTCATAACCTTTCTCCAGATCTACAAAAACACAATGCAGCTCCCTCTGACCTTCCCTGTACTTCTCAATCAACATCCTCAAAGCAAATACTGCATCTGTTGTACTCTTTTTTTGGCATAAAACCGTACTGCTCCTCACAAATTCTCACGTTTGCCCTTAGTCTAGCTTCAACTACTCTTTCCCATAACTTCATTGTATGGCTCATCAGCTTTATTCCTCTGTAGTTGCCACAACTCTGCACATCTCCTTTGTTCTTAAAAATGGGCACCAGCACACTTCTCCTCCATTCCTTAGGCATCTTCTCATTATCTAAGATCTTGTTAAACAACCCGGTCAAGAACTCTACTGCCACCTCTGCTAGGCACTTCCATACCTCCACAGGTATGTCATCAGGACCGAGTGCCTTTCCATTCTTCATCCTCTTCAATGCCCTCCTCACTTCTTCCTTACTAATCTTTGCTACTTTCTGGTCCATAACAGTCACCTCTTCTACTCTTTGTTCTCTTTCATTTTCCTCATTCATCAACTCTTCAAAGTACTTTTTCCATCTTCCCCTGACACTACTGGCACCTGTCAATACCCTTCCATCCTTATCCTTCATCACCCTAACCTGCTGAACGTTCTTCCCATCTCTGTCCCTCTGCCTTGCCAACCTGTATAGATCTTTCTCTCCCTCCTTGCTGTCCAACTTAGCATACAAGTCATCATAAGCCCCTTGTTTGGCCTTTGCCACCTTTACTTTCACCTTACGCTGCATCTCTCTGTACTCCTGTCACTCTCTTCAGTCCTCTCAGTGTCCCACATCTTCTTAGCTAACCTCTTACTCTGTATACACTCCTGCACCTCCTCATTCTACCACCAAGTCTCCTTGTCTACTTTCCTTCCAGATGACACACCAAATACTATCCTACCTGTCTCCCTGATCACAGTAGCTGTAGTTGTCCGGTCATCTTGAAGGACTTCCTGGCCCCCATAGCCTTTTTCAACTCCTTCCTAAAAGTCACGCAACACTCCTCCTTTTTCAGCTTCCACCATTTCGTCCTTTGCTCTGCCTTTACCCTCTT
This sequence comes from Oostethus manadensis, assembly GCA_024372805.1. Classification (NCBI taxonomy): domain Eukaryota; kingdom Metazoa; phylum Chordata; class Actinopteri; order Syngnathiformes; family Syngnathidae; genus Oostethus; species Oostethus manadensis. Next base: position 888,371 of record QODF01000031.1, on the reverse strand, counting down.
CATCCTTCTCGCCACTGGAGTCAACCTACACACCACCATCCTATGCTGTCTGGCTACACTCTCACCTACCACTGCTTTTCAGTCACTGACCTCCTTCAGGTTACAACTTCTACACAAGATGTAGTCTACCTGTGTGCTCCTACCTCCACTCTTGTAGGTCACCCTATGTTTCTCTCTCTTCTGGAAGAAAGTATTCACTACAGCAATTTCCATCCTTTTTGCAAAGTCGACCACCATCTGTCCTTCTGCGTTCCTCTCCTGGATACCAAACTTGCCCATCACCTCCTCATCATCTCTGTTTCCTGCACTAACATGCCCATTGAGGTCCACACCAATGACAACTCTCTCACTTCTGGGGATGTTCTGCATCACTTCATCCAGGTCTGACCAGAATTTCTCTTTCTCCTCCATCTCACATCCTACCTGTGGAGCATACCCACAAACAACAGCTTTATGTTCTTCAAACCATAGAGGTTTGAAGAACATAAAGAAAAAACGGTGCCTGCTCTGGCAAATGTTAAAGGTTAAACATTTTTTATAGCCAAATGTTTAGGGATGGGTACAGCTGGAAATGATTTAAAAAAAAAAAGACTGTATGATATGTTGTTAATAATGGGGTGTTAACATTAAAACGTGATGAGATTTCCCTTCATAAAAAAACCTCATTCATTCATTTTCTATGCCGCTTATCCTAATTAGGGTCGGGGGTATGCTAGAACCTATCCCAGATGACTTTGGGCGGGAATTGGAGTACACCCTGGACTGGTCGCCAACCAATCGCAGGGCACATATAGACCAACAAAGACAAACAAGCATTTACACTCACATTCATACCTATGGACAATTTAGAGTCGCCAATTAACCTAACATGCATGTTTTTGTAATGTGGTAGGAAACCAAAGTACCCGGAGAAAACCCACACACGCACGGGGAGAACATGCAAACTCCACACAGAGATGCCCAACAGAGATTCGAATCCAGAACCTCCTGACTGTGAGGCCAACATGCTACCCATTCAGCCACCGTGCGGCCTCATAAAAAAACTGTCTCGGGATAATAAATAAATAAATTATTTACACCATAAATTAAAATGAACTCAATAATTTTGTCGGCCTCTATACACTGCCCTCTGCATGCATGTCTGTTTCCCTCGTCCTGCCTCCAAACAGGCAGGAAGAGCGTTCACTCTGTGCATTATCATTCAGTACCTGGATGCTTCATAGAATATCGACGTTCCATAGAACAACGAATTGAGACCTTTTGTCAGTCTTACAACCAGGTCCACAAGGATGGGAATAATAATGAGCAAAGCCCATCAGCACGAACGAGCCAACATGCCAAATTTGTTTAAAAAGGCGACACCTCAAACATATCCACCCAACACAGTTTTCCCATCTGGGAAAAAACTACACTTAAAGATGCAGAGCCATCATCCCGACAGTCAATGAGACGTTTAATTGTCAAATTAAATACAAGCAGAACAGCTCTAGTTTCAGCTCAAAATGGTGTGCACTTATCACAAAAGAAATGCTGCTCTTTAATATAGTTGAAACGCCAGCATTTCCAAGAATGCTGCAAATGTTTGACAGACAATATGTATTTCCACAATATCTCATTACCTGGTACCACTTTTCGGTACTTTGAGTGTTTATGTGTTAATACATAATTCATTTAAAAATACTAAAAATAGTTGAATTGAACATATTGATATCCCAATATATAAACATTAACAAATATATCAAAACAACATCCGACTGTTTGTATCGTATCATTGCTATTGTTTCACAAATCTTCAAGCCATGAATGCAGAAATTCAATACAAATTAATATCACGTCAATTTTAGTTTAAATATAGTTTGTCCCAAGCTCAAGTGTATTCAGACTGGGGTCCACTCGATGACAGCGACAAGTACAGGAGACCTTTCTCTGTGTTTTCTGGAAGTTACTGATGTTTTTCCCTTTATGATAAACTGTCTTAGGAACTTTGTAATAACCTTTTCCAAAATTATATGTATGCGTATGCATGATTTGTGTCAGAAAAGTTCCAGGACTGTTCATGTTGATGACATTCTTCCATGTGAGGGGCATCGTCCACTGCGAGTCCCTGCCACTGGGTCAGACGATCAACCAGTACATCTACATCTAAGAGATCCTGCAGCTTTTAGTGCACAAAAAGAGGCGAGAGTTATCGCAGGACAACTTGTGGCCGCTCAAGATGGTCATCAAAAAGACCTGTTTTCAAGTTGTGGATGACATCAAGATGGCCTTGATGACAAAGCCGCGAGGAATCGCTTAAAAATCCTTCCACGAGTGCATGAAGGTGTTGCAGAAATCAGGTCGGGAAAGTGCATCAGACTCCAGGGGGATTACTAGTTTCAATTCCAAATTAATCTTTTGTGACACCAGTCCTGGAAGTTTTCTGACACACCTCATAAGCATCATTTTTGCTCTAAGTAAATGGAGTTCATGGCTGTCACTCTTGGCTATCTGGTATTCATGTACTATGCATTCAATGATAGCCAAACTGCCATCATTAGCTAACAACAAACAACTAATGCACGTGTGCATGTGTTATGTGGGGCGTACTTTATGTTTTTTAAGCAGAAGGAGGGTGGAATATCGTGCTTGTAGCACGTTTGAATGCTGGCAACCAGAACACTTGTTGCATAGAAGCCCTTTAACCTATTGTTTCTGTCATTTGCAAAAATATACTATGCTATGCAATTATTATTATTGCATATGCTATGCAATAATATTCTTGGTGCACAGAACAAATACTGTCAGTGGAATCATCATCGTTGGTCTTCACTTGATTATCCGACTTCAAGGTGTTTCCACACTAAAACAAGTAAATGTATCCATCCCAGCTGTGAGCGACAAGGTTTTGAAAAGCAGTACCCAACAAAAACTAGCCATCCATCCATTTTCTATGCCGCCTATCCTCATTAGGGTCGCGGGTATGCTGGAGCCTATCCCAGCTGACCTTGGGCAGGAGGGGTGGTACACCCCGGACTGGTCACCAGTCAATCGCAGGGCAGACATACAACCATTCACAGCTATGGACAATTTAGAGTTGCCAATTAATCTAACATGCATGATTTTTGGAATGTGGGACGAAACCAGAGTACCCGCACAAAACCCACGCATGGGGAAACTCCACACAGAGATTCGAACCCAGATCTCCTGACTGTGAGGCCAACATGTTACCCACTCATGCACCGTGCGGCACCTTACAAAAACTATTATACTCCAAAAGGTAAGCATTGTGCTGTTAAGTAGTGTTAAGGAGCAACCTTTGGGATTCTGGTTCTGGTTCTTTTACATTGGCTTGATGTGTCTTTGCCTTATAGAGGACAGCTGTACTGGACATCTCAAATGTATCACTTGTGTGTGTTATCCATCTCCTGGAGAAACAACAGTCCGCACTGAAGGCAATATAATCAAAAGTGACTCAGGTCAAGTGACCCTTAACCTTTTATACAGTCCCTTTTGTTTTCCATATTGAGCAGTCAGAAAGGGCAGACAATAAGATCATTGACACAAGGGAGAGACATCATTGTACTGCTGGATCTAAAAGACAGCATCAGAGGATGATGAAGCTTTAAAATGAGACATTTTGAAGATGCTTTTAGTGACCACTATCGAAATGCATTAAAATCCAAATGCGGTGCCGGCAGCCCACACAAACATAAGTGACATTTACAGAAGAGAAGATTTGCAGAAAGAGAGGAGGGTTTCCCTCCTGTGTACTGGAGGTTGCACATTGACAATGCAACAATGCAATAAATGAGAGCGTAATTATTCCACTTGACATCCATTGGTGAAGCCAAGTAGCTAGGCGAGCACGGATGCAAAGGGGAAATCTTCCCCTTTTTAATTCCCGAAGGAAAATCCTCCATTTGTTGTCTTTGCAATCATGCACCTCTTTTTCATCATCACTCCCGTATTCATCTCTCCTGGTGCTCGACTCCCTCACAACTCCAAAAGACACGGAGACATCCCGGTGGGAGTGGGAAGAGATGCGTGGAGAATGTGTGTGTTGGAGTGTTTCAGTGTTTTTTATGACATGCTCATGAATGGATGAGAGGGAGGAAATCTCCTCTGTAATCGACTCACACCAACCATCCTGCCCCATCTGTGCGAGCCTCCATAGATTTGCCCTTTCAGACTTTTCACAAGCTCCCCACTCGCTTCCTGCGCGCTTCCTCTACGTCCTCCACTTATCCTGCCTTCTATCGCTGAGTGGATGTTAACGTATCACTGCTCTGTCCGTACGCCCTACGGCGACGGCATCACCTCCACATTTAAAGAAGCCGATGGCGAATGAGCAGAATACAAGACAAGCAACGAGAGAAAAGAAACACGAGCTGCGCAGGGTTTGAGGGTTGATTACAGTGCTCAACAAGACTCTGCCAGGGGGGTAGCACACAGGACAGCACCTTTGTCTCCGTCCCACCCAATCACATATCCCTTTCTTCAGCACAGAGGTCAGAAAGGGAGGAAGGGGGAGAAAAAAAGCATTTGGAGCCGTAAACTTCCTTCAGCAGCCTCTCATGTCTCCATTCTCTCTGTTGTCTGTCGGCTTTTTTGTGGCTTTAGCCAAGCTTTCAAGTGTTTCTGGGGAGGGCAGCGGGGAGGGGGCTTGACCTGGAATAAGAGCTCATGTGGACGTCGTTAACCCAACGTGAACCTTTGCTACTGAGAGCTGCTGCACAACCTGCATACTAAACTGCTATATGGTAATCACAGTGTACATCCTACACCTTTAGGAGTATAATGGCTTATAAATAGGGGTCTTGTCACGAGACCAGACGATACACGATATTGGGTTCACGAGAACCAAGACATTATTTTAACATTTCTTTTAAGAAAACTACAATGACAAAATCTAGGAATAGACAGAGTTTTTATTCAACCGAGCCACTACACAAGGCAGGTACATTTTGGCATACTTTATAACTCTTCATGCATAAGCAAGCATGATGCTTTTTACTGTTGACTCTATAGCCACAAATTGAATCAAACACTAAAACTAAACAAAAAGTATTCATTTATTCATTTTCTTTACAGCTTATCCTCATTAGGGTCGCGGGTATGCTGGAGCCTATCCCAGCTGACTTTGGGTGAGTGACGGGGTACACCCTGGAACGGTCGCCAGTCAATCGCAGGGCACATATAGACAAACAAACATTCACATGGACACTTTAGAGTAGCCAATTAACCTAACATGCATGTTTTCGGGAATGTGGGAAGAAACCGGAGTACCTGGAAAAAACCCACACACGCACGGGAAGAACATGCAAACTCCACAGAGGGCTGCACAAAGGAGATTCAAACCCTGAACCTCCTGACTGTGAGGCCAATGTGCTACTCCCTCATCTACCATGGGGCCCTAAACAAAATTAGAAAAGTTAAAATAATGGCAGCAGTTGAAGCTGCTACTGCTAATCATCTATGTTGGCGTGGAGCTATATAAAACACATGCAATGCAGATCGCAGTAGATTTGTTTTATTTATGCCAAAAGAACTACAGTTCCCATAATGCTTAGCGTGTGGAACTAGGAAGGAATGAATGTCCAAAATAGATGTCCATTGGGGTAACTTGTGGTGGTCTACCACCATGTACTTATAGTTTTCACTAGTGTATCTAGTACCGTAAGGGACTGGTCGTGTAGCTTTAGTTTCTGAAAATCTGTGTGATTGAAATAAATGTGTTTTCCTTGTTTTCTTGTTTTTTCCCTTCTTTAAAAAAAAAATAGTATTAAATGTATTTTTTTAACAGTCGGTGGGTGCTTTAGACAAACGGGGGAACACGTTAAGACTTCCACAAAGTGTTGAAGTTCGCTCTGGTTATAAAAAATTTGTAACGAAGCAAAGATTTCCCATGCCGATAAAAAAGGTGAGGAGAAAGACAGGGACGGGGGGAGCTTGGAGAGATGAAGACATGCAGGAGAAGGTGCCCTTTGATTACTATCAGCATTGTTCACATTTGCATATGCATTCTTCTTTCTGCTAAAATGCAAATGCAGCTTGTTGCAAATTTGGCTAAGAGCTTCATCTGCACACTGTATGCATGGGTGTGTGCGTGTGTGTGTGTGTGTGCGTGTGTGTGTATTCTCCTTAAACCCATGTTATCTGTCAACAAAGCCTTGTTGCCACCCAGCGGAGGTGCAGGAAGTACCCCACGCTGCTCCCTATCTGACACCTGTCTCCTTGATGGATGGATGGATGGAGGGAGGGACATATTGATGGACGGATGAACCGACAGACTGATAGACCCTCACTTTAGAGGGAGGGACACTGTTAATCACAGGGGTCATGCCCTGTTAATTAAAACCTATAGAATGCCTGAGGAAGGACAAGATTGTTATCATTTCTCTACTGAGTGCCTTCATTTAAATAAAAAAAATGGGCATTACGAAGATCGCTGATAAATACAACTCATATCTTACCTTAAAGCCTGCGGAATGCTCTCCCGACATGCCACGGTGAATTTTCCAAATTTCAACTAAACTGCTTGTTTGAAGAGAAATGTGTGCGCTGCCCAAAGCCCATAGTGCCAACATTAGCATGTGAAAGCAGGCCCTGCAACAATGACGTCCCCCGACCACCACTGCCACCACCGAAAAAACCTCCCTCTCACCCGTCACACAAAGATCACCCTCCAGCAACACCCTCCACCTCCCCATGACCATGGATCAGGGAGTTGGGAAATCGAGAGAGGGGATAATGAGAGGACGCAGCGAGGGCAGCTTGTTGTGATGCCAGAGAGCTACAGAAGGACTGGTGACGCGCCTCTACATTAACCTGGGAGAGTGACACAATAGGACACACGCACACACGCACACGCACACACATGGATTGTTATGGAAGAATGCAAGCAATTACCACCACCTGGCTTGTTATTAACAATTAACGGTGCCATTCCAGGCTCTCCTCACTGCTTTGGCACCTGGGATACTGTATGTACTGAACAACAATACACACTCTTCTCCTCCTACACTTTGCTCACACACACTTATGCAAGTATCACTGGGCACTCATCCAGATTTTGCGCGCTCAGACACCAAATCAGTAATCAAACACCATCTTGAGGCCAAAATGCGATGCAATTATTAAAAGCGAGCCGCTCATTGCAGCATTTTTTGTCATCATTTGCTCACTCTGCAGTTTACACGATGCCATTGCTGGACCCGTACACATGGGTGGGGTGAGAAATGCAAATTGTAGCAAAATCTCATATGGATGATGTTAAACAGCCAATATTTCACGTTCAACACCGGTCAAAATGTAAATGTTGGGATTCACTCGATTCTCCTACTCTGTTTTTGCAAAAATGTTGCTGTCCGACAGATGCTGGCACCGATATCAGCTCATTTCACGCAAGCAGACATTTTCCCGTGTCCCTGTTCTGTGTTAACAGCGCCGACGCGACAGCCAAACTTCACTTCTCCCGCTCCGTTGTGATGAAAGCAATTGTCTCCGTCGGAGAAGTACTGTATACGTCGCGCCGAATGCTGTCACGGATGTCAGTCGACATCAAATCATCAGACAGCAGAATTTGGTGCACACTGGATTCTGTGTGAACTGCCCAGAAAAATAAAAATGAGATTGGCTGATGTGTGTCTGACTTTGCAGGATCTCTATGTGAGAGAGACATTAAGCACTACCTGATTTCTGCACACTGACTTGCATGTGAAGTTCTATGCAAAAGGCAGCTTATTGCCACAACTTCTGTGAGATTTCTGATGCTGCTATTTTACGAGATCTCTGTCTAAAAACAGGCTCCCGTCATTCTGTCGTCTCACTCCCCTTTCTCTGCGCTCGTCCAAACGCTCTGTGCTGTCAAAGAGACACTGCAGGTGCGCTGGAAAGAAGCACAAGCATGAAATCTGTCCCGATGCCGAGGATTGGGAATGCAGACTGTACACAAAGAAGCATTCCAAGCCTCCCAGGCAGTGAGTGGCCCCGGGCAGCATCAGAAAGCCAAAAGCAAGGAGGTGGAGGGGAACACACACAAGAGTGAGAGAAAAAGCAGCAGGCTCCTCTTTCACACTTGAGCCTTTCCCATTTCCAATTCTCTCTGTTGTTTCTCCTGCGCTCGCCTCGCGTCTCTCCGCCTTCGTTTCCGATCGTTCCAGACGGATCGCAGCTGTCAAACTTTTGACGACTTCATCTAGCTCGGTCGTGACCCTGCGCTGTGTCTGTATGGGAGTGTGTGCGCGGCTGTCAGTCAAGAACGTTTGACGTCTTCATCGGGCTCGGTCGTGACCTCGGTCTTAACTGGGGGTGTAGAAAAGAGGGGGAGTTCCCGCACTCTTGTGTTTCTCAACTCATCCCCTTTGCACCCAAAGACGACCCCGGACGCCCCCTTCGTCGGGGGAGGGGCGACGCTGCCTTCTGCTGTCACTGGCCCGTTTTCAATCTCCATATCTCTCCATTCAACATCTAATCCCGTCTTCCTTTCCACAGCTCCTCTTCTTATACCTCCTCTATGCACGTCACCTGTGTCAACAGTGAAAACGAGCGTTTAGCATTTCACCACATTGGTCGAGGCTCCTCTTGTTTCAGGAATCAAGTCTGGAAAAGGAGGTTTGGAATTGCTTGTTGCATTAGCATTCCATAAACATAAATGTAAATTACATCCAGGGAATCCAACCTTGGCTATTGCCCCACGGGGAGTATTGAATGCTGTGCAATTTATCTGAAAATACATCTAATGCTTTAAAAAAAGGCCATTATGTGCACGTGTGATAAACATAAAGTCACGGAGGTTATTAGCTGAGAATTGCATGACAGCAACAAAGTAAAAATATATCTTCTCGATGATGATACCCACTTTATAAATACAAAGTGTGAAAAAACAACTCATTATGGCTTTTTATTTGGGGATCAGCGGTTTCCTTAAGATGTCGCATGAAATTCCTGACAATGTTTTATACTACATACCATTGCAAACCTTTTCTGTCACGATCTGTATGTTTGTCTTCGTGACAGTTTGGGTTTCGTTCTAGTTGGTTTTCCTCTGTTGTTATTTTCATGTGTTTTCTGGGCCGTTTCTCAGTTTAGTCACTTAGTTAATAACGAGCACCTGTTCCTCATTTAGTTCCTGGCTATTTATGTTCAGGTGTGCGTGCCAGTGGTTGTCGGTTCATTGTTATTTTTTCCGTCTTCCCGTAACGTTGCTTTGTTCCTGCAAACCTTACCTGCCGGACGTCCAGCTCTCTGCATCCTCGGGGTCGTTACACCACGCCGCGACGAAATCGTAACACTTTTCCACCCTAATCGTGCACAATGTTTTTTTTGCCATGCTCATAATTGGCATCCATTACCTGCTTACCCCTAGCATACATAACAGCGAGTCCTGCCACAACACATAGTCTAGTGCTAAAAATGCTATATTTTGTCACAAAAATATGACATTTCGCCACATTCTCAAAGCTAGTAACAGTAATTACGAGCCATTCATTTTTTCCTACAAATAAATGTGAGAATAGGTTGCAGACAGTAAATACCTGTAGACTGTATACTAATAACATGTGTCAAAAAGGAGAAGCTCATTTTTTTCCAGTCTACATCATAAATGTATTTATGAATTTATATGTAAATTCTACTCTTCATTCCCAGTCGTTTTTAACAAAGACAATGTCGCTGGGGATCGTTAAAATCTCTGAATAAGTTCAAAACAACGCAAAGAAAAAGTTGGAAAATGCTCGGGTGGAGGTGTATACTTCAAGACGGCTGATTTGCTCATTTTACTGTCAATCCAAAAGGGATTCCGCCTCTGACAGATCAACTGATCATCATGCAGAAGCCGAGCGTCTGGGCCAGCCCACTACCCAGTAGACTCCCAGTGATGCTGAGCGCCCGACGGGCGGGACAAAGCCTAGCATTTTTCCAATGACTGTCCATTTTTGCGCAGTGCAACAACTCACTCTATGCTTCCCCATTGAAGTCAACGATCAGCGTCCGACTGTGTTAAAGCTCCGTGGCACTTTACCCAGCTTGCTTGCTTACTACAATGGCGGACATTCTGCTCCATTGCGCACTACTCTTTATTGCATGTTCTTTCGACTGGGTAGGAGGTCTTATGCACTGTACTCGTGACAGCTTTTGGCATGTATCATTCTCATAACTTATGAGTCTATGTTGGACTTGTGTGTGAAAGAGACAAGACAGTATATTCTCAGTCCTTACCTCCACTTTCCGGCTACAAACCATCATTTTAATGTTGCAAAGGCGGCAAAAACAACACTGTTTGTATCCATATAAAGTGTTGTGTTGCTTAGCTGGGTGAGTGCAAAACAAACCACTCCAGTTCAGTGTGCTTTGAGAAAGCTCGCAGCAGCGTGTGAAAGAACTGGTGGATCGGTGTCACACAACACGCTGTGCTAGAAGTGCACTTCAAGTAGCAGGTGTCTTTCAAGCCTGTCTCTTACTCTGACAAAGTGCAGGCGCGCGAGTGGAGAAAATCCAGAAACCTTTTGACCCCGACGACGGGTGGGAAGAGAGAACGTCTAAACCTCCTCTCCAAGCTCTCCTCCCCTCGTTCCCTCTCCGCATCGTTTCAAACTTAAAATGGGAGAAGGCGCCCGTCCCGGCACTGCGAGGTCAGAGGCTTCACTGCGGCGCCATTTGCTATTCACACGCACTTTGATGGATTTCCAGCAAGGCGAGCTGAGGCCGGCCAGCGAGCTGTCAGGCGGCGAGAGGGAAAAAGGCAGCAAGAGAGACGAGTGCGGCCGACAGATAGATGGCACTTCACATCTGCTCCAGGTTCAACAAAGTCAAGGGTCTCCCCTAAATCTCGTTGAGGAGAAACATCTTTCAGACCTCAAGCTCCACCCTGCAAACCTCCTCCCTCCTTTGAGAGGAAGCAAGCGGTGTGAAGGTCTTAAAGAGCATTTGTCACACACACAAATTTGGCTACCGCTCATCGTATTGTGGGGACATGAAAAAAGCCGTTTCCACTCCATGCATTGCCAACTGGCACTAACTGCAATTCTCCCTTTATGTCCTTGTTTTCCTCTTCTTCATTTAAACTTTAAATTATGGCTCTGTTTGTTATACAATTAGCCTTCTGGGGTAGGCTTCATAAATAAAATACAGGCAGCAGACCAGCGAGAGGCTCCCCCATACACCCCTATTGGTCTCCGTCCATCTGTGTGCAAGTAAATAGGGGGAGGAACACCAAGTTGTATAAATAAGACGTTTTTGTCCGACGCAAACAAACGCGCACATGGAAGTCGCCCTTACCAGTTCCCTCCACGTCATCCACGCCTCATGTATGGTGGTGAGAGGTGTGAACAGCTTGCATATTTGCTACTGTAAAGTTCAGAGCACACTTGTACGTGACAGTTTTTGTCCAGATGGCCGGACACAATGAAACCTAACAACTCGGAGTGTGCAGGAAACTTTTAGAGCACGATTTACCAGACTATTCTTTCTCAAGACACACATCAGAACTGGAACCCACAGTGACAGAGTGAGTCAAAATGGTGCTGTTCTCGCATTTGGAAACCAGACATACAAAAGACAAACATAATTGCCGCACGCTGGATAAGTGGTAAGTGGTAGGGGTGGGGAAAACAAGCTTTTTTTACATGCATCGCGATGCAAACATTGATGATTATTAATCGACTCATAAATGTCAATCACCGATCCTGACGGAACAAAAAGGAAGTGCCGCTTGGACAGTCTAGAAGCACTTTGGCTTTCACAAAGTTGGAGCTGGGTAGAAGCCAGACAATAGGTAAGCTTAAGATATGTTGGGAACATGACAAATAGAAACCACATAGCTTGTTTCCACGTGAGCGTGGCGGAAAAACAGCCAGCTGAAGTTGCTGCCAACCAGAAAGCCATCCAGTAGGAATGAATCAGAGGCACACGGGTGACAAATTTGTGTTGGCATGTTGATTTCCTTTGGCTTAGTAAGTTATATGTTTTGTATTATTTGTGAATAAGGGCAGCTTAGTTTTTGATTATTCATAATACAGTATACTGGTATGCAAGCATTATTCTTGTATGGTACAGAATTCTATATTTTGTATGAAAGATGTTTTTGACTTTGCTATACTGCAAAAATATATTTTTTGTCGTAGATACTATTCTCAAAATGTTTCTTTGGATTCAGGAGTCTATTATTTATTAGTGAATAATGGCAGATTTTTGACGTTGGTTATTCAAAATAAGCCAAGTTTGTGTTAATTTTATACATGCTGTGACTGCCGCACTTTACTTTTCCTGCTGGTTTCGTGCAATGGGAAGTTTGTTGGGGGATGTAACTTTCTGATTATTAAAAGATAGTCGAAGTAAATGAATCTGTTTCATGATTGTTTTATTTTTGGATCATTAGAAATATGTTTTGTTTCATTAGTACACAGTAACTACAAAAAGTAATATATAGAAAAGATTATGCATAAAAAATGTGCAAACTATTGATGACAAATAAAGATGCATCAATAATCGTTTTATCATCGCATCGCAGGGCTCTTAATCGTTATCACATCCAATCATGAAGTGGCCAGAGATTCCCGCTTCTAATAAGTGGTTAGCAAGGTGACCACACAGTCAGGAGATCTCAAAGACCTGGGTTCTTTAAGATCTCCGCTTGGGCATCTCTGTGTGAAGTTTCATGTTCTCCCCTGTGCTTTGGTGGGTTTTCTATACGTAAGTACCGGGTTTGTGTGGGTAATTTGCGACTCTACGTTGTCCATAGATATGACTGTGAGTGTGAATGGTTGTTTGCTCGTATGTGCCCTGTGATTGTTTGGCAACCAGTCTGGGGTTTACCCCGCCTCTTGCCCGAAGTCAGCTGAGATAGGCTCCTGCATACCCCCACAACCCTAATGAGGATAAGCGGCATTGAAAAGGGATGGATGGATGGATGGGGTCTGCGATTCTTAATATATTTTGTACAATCAGAAAACCTCCTTCCTTGTTAGCATCCCATTAGGTAGAAAACAAAACGACAACAAAGTCATGGAAGTTACGTAAACTGTCTATGACATCATCAACAGCTGACACTAAAAACACAAAACATGTTTTATAGTTTTAAAGTATAATTCCTATGCATAAAAGACTTCCGAATGCATATAAATGACAAATGAAAGAACTAAATGAACGTGTAAGGTTACTTTTACCTTCATTAAAGACATGGCTGCTCCCAAAGACACAATGTGGCAGAGAGACGCCACACGGACACCGCCTTCCTGTTTTGTCATGAGTCATTTCTTGAATTCATAAGTTTTTTTTAATCAAAAGGCTGGCACTTGCAACTGTCTTTGGCTCTATTTTGGTTCACAGTATTGAGGTGAGAAACACTCTCGAATTCAAGTAGTGTCAAAACAGGAAAGAGGTGTTTGTGTGGTATCTCACTGCCGCATTGTGTCTTTGGGGACAGCACTCAAGAATGACGTCTTCAATGAAAAATACACATATATGCACATATATATAAATAAAAGCAACCATAAATGTTCACTTATCCCTTTCGTTTATCATTTATTTGTATTTATATGCATTTTTAATTGTTTTCTGCATGTCAAACTACAGTTTACATTTGTAATATTAAAACATAATTTGAGTTAACATTTTTGGCTTTATGGAACAGATTAATTGGATTTTACATAATTTTTTGATGGGCAAAATGAATTTAGCATCAGAGTCAGACCTTCTGGAACAAAGAAAATAATTAAATAGATCAAGAAGATTACTGTTCTGGTGCCAGAAAATAAGATGAAAAAATACAATATAAAAGAGGGGAGAAAGGTCTACACCAGCCGTGACACAAAGTAATAAAGTTACACCCACAACGCTCTCGTCGCTAACACGGGACTACAAAAACACACACCTTCATTTGTTTGAAACAAATATTTCCAGAGATAAACTGTGTTCTGGCATAGCAATACAGTCTATCAGCAAATATGAACCGCCTAGTTCAGCTGCCGGGCGCTGTGAATCAACTTACCAGGTTTACGACAGCATTATAAAAGTATTTATTATTAATGCTCATATGCCAAAGCCCCCTGGAAAAACAGTGCAGCAATACCATGAAGGACACATAAAAGAAAGTATTCATGCAGACTGACTAATAGGGATCATCACAATCGGGATGGGCTGCCGATCTGCTGTATTTTGAAGATCGGATAAAATCGGCTTTTGCCACAGGATTGGGCCGATCCGGTTGCCGTTTAACATTTGCAACTTCGGGCCGCACTCCAAGATGCGGTAATGGGTCTCAAAGTTGAAAACACCACCATGCAGACATGTCGGTGGTCGGTGGCACGGTGACGTTAGTTTCACACGGACGTTGGATACTCGGCTCCGTAGTTACATCTTTAGCTCCCCCTCACTGTGCCCGGACTGCTATGTCATGGTGCAGGGAGCTTGCACGAGGAGTGCTGCTCTAACTGCTGGTGGCTATAGCTGGTTGTTCACACTAGGGAGTCGAGCCGTCAACAAATTACTATTGCATTGAAGAGTGTTTGTTATTAAAAAGTCATATAGTCTAAATCACACCACAAACTGATCTATAACCATGTCAAATGATTAGTCCTACACTAAAAGTTTTTTGCACACCCATTTTTTCAAATTTGATCTTTCACTGGTTGGACTTGTATTCACTCTTTTACTATATTAAGGACCTGACTCACAGAGGTTGTTATACAAGCCAAACAATATTGTTGTTGGTTGGTTAGTAGATTGGTTAGTTCTTAACATGTGCAAGTAAACCTCACTAGTCAAAAAATGCTAGAATATGTGATCCCAAAAATCCCTCAAAAATGTATTACGTACGTATCCTTGAAAGAATTTTAGGGAAATAATTTCCTTGGCGAAGAAGAGAAAAGCTTTAGTGGAATGTTTCTTTCAACCACATAAAAACATTGAATTCAAATGTATTTGAAATACTTTTCCTTTGTAGGGGATGAAATAAGACTTGTTTGTGTCATAAATATGACACTACATCTGGAAAATAGTCGATACCACATAAAAGCAGTCCAACAGCAATGCAATCATTTATGTGGAAACACATCTTGAAGGAGATGACAATGATGTGTTGCAATGTTTGTGTAAGAAACAGAAACTAGCTGCTTTAATATCGTGTTTGTTTAAAAAGAATGTTAAAATCAAATTAGGAGAAAGAAGGAAAAAGAGAGGGAGAAACGTGTCAGGAAATGTGTCAACGTGTTAATCATGACTGTATACTGTGGTGTGAAAAAGTGTTTGCCCTCTGGTATCTTATTTTTTGTGCATGTATGTCACACTTAAATGTTTCAGATCATCAAAATAATTTAAATATTAATCAGTGACAACAAAACTGAACAAATAATGTATTTTTTAAATTAAACTTGATTATTACGGGAGTAAAAACATCCAGACCTACATGAAAACCTAATACCTGGTTGGGCCACCCTTAGTAGTAACAACTGCAATTAAAACAGCCCCAGACCATCACACTGTAAGTGTAACAAATGCTGTTGTTCTTTTATGGCAGATCATCGATATGTTTTCTGGCAAAATTGAGAGGTGTCTTAATGTTCTTTTTGTTGTTTAGTTTTCGTTCTTTGCTTTTCGGTTTTTGTCTCGCTTCATTCTTGGCTCTTCACCACAAACTCCTGGTAATATTCACCACTGTTCCACGTTTTCATCATTTGTGGTTCGCTGTGGTTCGCTGGAGTCCCAAAGCTTTACAAATGGCTTGATAACATTTTTCAAACTGATAGATTTCAATCAATCTCAGTTATGTTCTGTTTTAACAGTTTTAACCTAACACAAAGTATAACACAGTAATAACACAAAGTTTCATTTAAAAACTGCATTCTGCGTACAGTTGTGTTGTCACGGACTAATATTTACATTTGTTTGATTATCTGAAATGTTGAAGGGTGACAAACATGCAAAAAAATAAAAAATCAGCACTCAGCATAAGCAGTTTTTCACACCCCTGTATACATTATGTATGTCTATTTTGTGTCAATGTGAGTGCCCGGCTGGCTGTGTACAGTTTGGATGCTAGTAATTATGTCAAATATGTTGTACATTTCAACTTGTAAACAGTAGAGTAATAGTCATTGCTGCCATTTGTGATTCATCTATACAGTATGTAGGCTTGTCAGTTTGCTGTGAGATGAAAGTGTGAAAAAAAGTGCTGAATGAATGCGTCTTATTTGCCTTCTGTCGCTAGAGTGACTCAGATCATACCCATCAAAACAAACAAGCTGCTTACCTTTACACGCGCTGCCCTTTACTTCATATCCAGGGTTACAAAGGCATCCACCAATAGGAACCAGCCACTCTCCATCAGCGCCGCAGTACATTTTAGGTTCTTCTCTCTCCTCCGATTGGTCGACACAAGACCCCCTGACCTCCACCAGGGATGAAGTGTCAGCTCCAGTCACAGTGTCCGGGAAGGTTGCCAGGTTTCGTATCGTTAGGGGGCATGTTTTGTAGAAAACCCGAACAGACACCAAGGCGATGCAGGCGCCAACATCCTGGAATGCCAAGTAGAAGCCCTTTCTGTTTGTCACCTTTACGTCCCGCACCTCAGTGTTCAGTTTCATGATGCGGTCTCCAACATCCACCTGGAGTGACAGAGTAAGGCTGTTCAACCATTGCTGCGAATCACATTTTTAACATTTGTCCTAAATTAATGTATATTGATTACTGTAAGTCAGTGTCAAGGCAGGGAGGGTCATTGTTACTTTATGTCCTAACGGCCATTGTGGAAATATTCCAGTTTAGGAGGCAGTACAAGGACAATGTCAATGGTGCATGCCGGGATAGTGGAATCGGGGTGTGTCATTCAGTTCTCCTCCAGTGTTGAAAGTGATTGTCACAGTTTATTTTTTTGCACATTGTCCGGCAGCCAGCTCCTGGCATTTGCAGTATATGTTTTGTAAAAGCATATACTGTATGAGTTGTAGCCATATCCCGTGTAAAACGCTAAATTCATCTTCTGTTACAGTATGGCTGTAATGCAGCTATTTGTGCGAAAGGTGCGGTCTACTTGGTGCTTCGGAAAAGATGAAGTCCACTTAAAACTGTGGGCTTCCACACAAACCTAAATGGTACAAAACTAGAAATAGGTATTAGTAGTAGCAATAAAGTACTTGTCTTTAGAGTCTTCGTCATTTTGTTTGTTAGCCAGCTGCTTCTTGGTCCATGCAGAATAACACAAGGCGTTTGGAATAGGTCCCGGGCCGCCCCACACACAACCTCCTAGCCCAAGGCCAGGGGAGGCACCACCTGGGGGGAGGCCCAGACGGCAGATTGAGGCCACCCAGCTCCTGCCCTATGGAGCAAACCACCCTCAACCACCTGGTAAAAATAAACTAGGTAAACGCGACGGGACCATTTGCATTACCGGCTAAAATGTAATAGGTTCCTTGATACACGCGGCACCCTCCATAAAGTTCCATGTGAAATGTTTTTTTGACGCATCCAGCCCACCGTCAACATATTCAAATTGGGGCCTTCCCTATGAAAAACCTTTTTTGCATCATAATTTGTGGAGCTTTCTGCTCACCTCACACTCTCTTTACTCTCTCACGGTGAGAGGAATCCTTTCATTTTGCCTTTGACGGAACTGAAGTTAGCTTGGCATGTTTGAAAAAAGTCTTCTTCTTTATTTTCTGAAGCTGGTGCACCTTTCATTAAAGCGTGTAGGTAAAACAAAATTATGTTCTTTCTGGACCCATTCTCTGGGCCTCTACAACGTCTACGGAAATCACTTCCACCGTTATTGTGTAATCCTACAAAACAAAGAAATATAAAACAAAAACAAAACCCCACTGCCGGAGGTAATTAGCAAAGACCTAGAAATATTCCTTCATGTTCCAGCTGAGATAAAAGTGCTTGGACCACAAATAAAAACATTACGGCTAAGTGGCGCGGGAGGGTTTTCTCGGAGATAAGAGCAATTTAAAGTGAGCGTAGGCGGAAGGATGAAGAACTGGCTCGTTACCTGAGTGAAGCTCTCGTCAGCCGCCACCGTGTCCACCTTGATGAAGCTGCCCTCTTTGATGAAGTTCTCCTTGTCTTCGTTGGACTCGTGGTAGTACAGATTGAATGTCTCCTGCGAGACAAAAGTTGATTTAAAGAAGAGAGAGAGTTCTATTCATCTCTGTCAGTGCTCATCTTTATTTGATAATGTGGCAAAGTGAGGTAGTAAAACTGAATAACATACATCAGCAGCTGACCCCTCATAGGAAATCCCACACATCTTTGCATCTACTGCCTTGTCTAGTTCATTTAAAGCTGCCACTCAAGCCATATGTAACCCGCCCTGCCCACACCGGGGCTTGCACACAGGACCTTCGTAATGGGAGGTGAGGGCGCTGACCACTCGACCAAAAGCTCGGCCCGTCAGCCGAGTGTTCAGCCCAGCTCTTGAGGCAGAGGGAGTGAGGTTTACCAACGTACACTCGCGCAGCCGCACTGGCTGGCACCCGTTACACATACAATTACAATTATTCAGCCTTCATACCTTACAGGTACCAGTCACCCCAGGCAGGCTGTTGCAGTCTCTCAGGGTGAACTTGACTTCCACGTAGACACGCTGAGCACCAGATCTGGGGATCCAGTCCGTCCTCAGCCAGTTGTTCTGATTGGGCTCTAAGACGTTGCACACCTGGTACGTCCTGATGGGGATGTTCTTCTCGTCCATGATGCTCACCTCCTCCCACTGCAAATTACCAGCCACACAGTTCAGAGAAATTGTGGGAGAAATATGTCTCTAAAGTTTACATTCGATTACATTACGTAGAACTTTGTTGATCCCTTTGGCATGTGCCCACAAGGAAATGAAGGTTCCAGTAACAGCAAAATCATATGCAGAAAAGTTCCTCTAAACTTTGACATTAAGTAAGGGGACTCACATTCAATTACATTCCATGGCTTTTGTTATCTGTGGTAGATACATATGTACTGTAAATATTACCTTAGTTATCATAATTCTTACAGCTGCATGACTACTACTACTACTGCTACATACAGTAGTGTTCAAAATAATAGCAGTCCAGTGTGACCAACCAGATTAAGTACTGTTATTAGTATCTATTTTATTGTACATGGCAAACAGGTTACCAGTGGGTGCAGTAGATTCTCAGAAAACAAACAAGACCCAGCATTCATGATATGCATGCACATAAGGCTGTGCAATTGGGAAGTCAGTTAATGGGGTGTGTAAAAATATAGCAGCGTGGAGGTCAATCAGTGATCAGTAATCATTTTTGTGGAAAAAAAACAGGTGTGAATCAGGTGGCCCCTAAGTAAGGATGAAACCACCAATTGGTGAACATGCATTTTTCTTTGAAAGCCTGAGGAAAATGGGTCATTCAAGAAATTGTTCAGAAATACAGCAGACTTTGATGAAAAAGTTGAATGGAGAGGGGAAAACTTATGAAGAGGTGCAACAAAAGTTCAGCTAAAAGGAACTCCAATGCCTTAAAACAGAGAGCAAAACCAGAGACACTATTAAAAGGGGTTGAAAAATAACCAGAATAGCAAAGGCTCATCCATTGATGTATGATCAAATACAGTCAGGAGATACCTGTAAATACTGTGACAGTTAGAAGACATCTTTGTAAAGCTAATCTACTTACAAGAATCCCCCGCAAATACCCTCTGTTTAAAAAAACGACATGTGCAGAAGAGATTACAATTTGCCAAAAAACAAAATGGAGGAACATTTTGTAGACTGATGAGAGTAAAATAATTTTTTTGGGGGTCCAAGGGCCGCAGACAGTTTGAGGGACGACCCCCAAACTCTGAATTCAAGCCACAGTATACAGTGAAGACAGTGAAGCATGGTGGTGCAAGCATCATGATATGGGCATGTTTCTCCTACTATGGTGTTGGGCTATTTATCCCATACCATACCATTCCATTCCTGGATCAGTTTGCATATGTCAAAATACGTGACGAGGTCATGTTGCTTTATGCTGAAGAAGACATGCCCTGTTTCAACAGGGGTGTTTCAGCAAGACAATGACCCCAAACACACTCGGGAACCGGAAAAATCTTGTTATTTTATGGTGTAGCCAGCTCAATTCCCGGACCTTAATCCAAAAGAGAACTTGTGGGGTGACAAAATGCTGTTTCTGAAGCAAAACCAAGAAATGTTATGAATTGTGGAATGTTGTTAAAGAATCTTGGAGAGGAATAACAGCTGAAAGGTGCCACAGTTGGTTGACTCTGTGCCACACAGATGTGAAGCAGTTATAAAAAACAGTGCTCATGCAACTAAATATTAGTTTAGTGATTCACAGGACTGCCAAATCTTACAAACAAAATAGTTTTGAGTTTGTAAAGTCACCAGCAGACAATGCTATTTTTTTACACACTCCTTTCAACTAATTTCCCAATTGTACAGCCTTAAGAGCGTGCATATCATGAAGGCTGGGCCTTGTTTGTTTTCTACTGAGAATCT
Source organism: Oostethus manadensis (assembly GCA_024372805.1). Lineage (NCBI taxonomy): Eukaryota > Metazoa > Chordata > Actinopteri > Syngnathiformes > Syngnathidae > Oostethus > Oostethus manadensis. The sequence continues at coordinate 867,943 of QODF01000031.1, read as the reverse complement.
ACTGCACCTCCTGATAACTTCTTTGCCACGTAGCTAAAAATATACTAATAAAAGTACTTAATCTGTACTTAAACTCTACTGTAAATGATTTCTACTACGATCTTAAAACCAAATATAGGTATATAATTTTTTTTAAACTATTTTAATTCAAATGTCAAAATATAGTATATAAATAAACATAAATAATGTGTACATAAATATAAAATTATTTTATATTAATAAACATACATAAATTAAAGTATATAAAAATATAGCAAAATCAAGATTAAAAAAATACTTTTCTTTGACTAACAAGACATTTTTTCTTGCCAGACACTCTGTTTTAGACTAGTTTTGTTATCATAAATAAATATGCACTCTCCAGTCTGAGGTATGCAAAATAAGCAAAGTTTGAGTTGCCAAAACATTAAATCTTACTGTACTGTTCACTGTTGGCAACTGATTTTGTTGATATTGAGTAATGTAGCTCTGATTTTACTACATATTATGTAAAATAAGCAACTTAATCTAATACAGTAACCTCATGTAAAGCCTAAAGAAGTATTTTTTAATATTATTTTTGCAGTATAAACAAATGAGAGGTTGACCAGTGTGCCAGACAGTGAATAGCCACTGTACTCTTTATTTTAGGACAATAAAGTGAAAAAGTATGTCCGAAACTACCCATGTTATGATTGATCACTTGATTTTGTCCAAAGCATCTGCTGCCATGTTGCAATGCTTTGAAATGATGCTGCCAGGGGGAAGGAAACCCAGGAGGGAAACAATGAAATGTGTTTAAAAATAAACCTTGTCAGCATGAAATTGTCTTTTGTTGTGCAGTTTCAGACGCCAGCCCCCCTAAAAGCGAAATTATTTTATAAAACGTGCCAGTAGGGAAAAATGCCTTGTGTTAAGACCTAATGTTTACAATACAAGTGGTCTGTCATATACAAAATGTAGCTAAAGTACTGATTTTAAACATAGCCCTCATACTGCTCATAGCTTCATTGACTGCAGTCGTTCATTGTTGCATCGCTATTCTGCAGCGGTATCCCATTAGTTGCCATTGCACTTTCTTTTACAGTCACATTTCCACGCAAGTGAAGCAGGCTCAGCCTTCACTACACCATCCATCTCAATAGAGGCGGCCACTTGCCTTGTACTGCGACCCCTCAAATGACCACAGAGGCTCCCAACTCCAAATTGGCTTTTTATTGCCACTGAATAATAATCTGCTCTCTGTCTACAACTGAGAGCCACACACACTTAAATGTGCCATGTCCAATCAGGGACAACGGGAGGGAGGGTGCGTGAATGACGGAAAGAGCGTGCACGCTGGTGGGAAGGGGCGGGGTGAAGTGAGGACGGCGTGCATGGACATGTGGGCTGTGAACCTATGTCATCGCTGCTGATTATGTCAGTTAGCTAATAATGCCCACATCCATTACTGAATTGATGATTAGAGCAGCGCGTGTGTGTGAAGGTGGGGTCACACTGCAAAATGAATTCTTAAATATTAGCTGGCATTTTTCATTCGATTCACAATAACAGCAGGAGCCCAGCCAATTAGTGTGAGTACTGTATGTCATCTATTCCATTGGGTTGACAGTGAGTCAGTCTGGAGGTGCTCGTTTCATCCCTGGTGCCCTTGAGCAAAGCAGTGAAGGTTTTTTTTTTTATTCACATGCATGTACTGTATTTCTTGTCAATGTGGCACATTCATGTAAAGTACAGCGCAAGTCTTTTCTACTCAATTGTTGCGGCCATGAATAAACACAAGCAATACAGTCAGAAATTAGAGTGGAAGCATGATCTTTACTTGTCAAAAATACCTTCCATACGACAGCAGTGCTGTTGTTTTCAGTAACCTATGGTGAAAACACTAATCAAAGATCCTTTATATCTTAGGTTCCCAAAGTGGGGTACGCCTTACCCCCAGGGGTACACCGACTCTAATAGGAGGTAGGTAAATAAAAATTAAAAACAATTAGCGCCTAATTACAAGTGGTAATGGTAATGGTTTAATTTTATTTGAACATGCATGTAAAGAAGCAAAGCTTATGAAAGCCTACCCCCGTAGGGTCTCCCCTATTTCAATACATTTCTACACTTCCTGCAGTTACTAAGTTTAAATGCATAAGTAAGGTCATGTGACAGTGTGTTAGATAGTAGTCTTTGTCATCACAAATAACTTATATTGCCGTCCTGATGAATGATAATCATAATAAACAATGGTAGTGATGAGTGTAGTGTACATTCTTGTAGTACAGACAATGTTTTTTAGGTTTAGTTTATTCCTAAGATCATATTTCTCCTCTCTTGTTGAGAAAAATTGTATGACATTCTTTGGTAACTGGTTGTTGTTTGCTTTATGCATCATTTTAGCGGTTTGAAGGTTTACCAGACTGTGAGGCGTTCAGAAGTGTGCTTGAATGCCTCACAGTGCAAGGTGACCCGAGCAGAAATGAGCATGACTTTCATTGCTCTGTGTGCATCATACAAACATTTTGCGGATTAAAAGTGTTTCATCTTGAAGATTTCATTTATATTTGTGTTCCAGTCCCTGCACAGCGATGAAAACCTGTCACTGTGAGTAATTATTATCGCTGGTTGGTAGGATACTGCTTTATCGCCATAGCATTCGCCTCAATTTGGTACAAATTTAATATGCAGACATAAACTATAGTCACCGTGAGTGGACAAAAAAACAGTGATGCACAAATTCACATGTGCACAAATTAAGTGTGCAGGAATATTTGGCACATGGCTTTATGTCAAATGTCTGAAGACATAAGAACATACTGAAAAAGCACTGTAAATATCGCCATGCTGTTAATAAGGACCTATTGTAAAAGCACTAGTCAAAGACCCGTTATACCGTATAACAAGAATGCTATGCTGTTCTTTGAGATGCACTGCGACTTAAGCCAGTCAAAGACATTCTGTATGACAGGAGTGCTCTACTGTTTTCAAGAACCTACTGCAAAAACACTATTCAAAGATCCTTTATATGACAGCGTTTTACCTATTGTAAAAAGAGCAGTCAAAGAAAATTTTTATAACATGAGCGCTCTACTGTTTTTAAGATGCACTGCAAAAAGCTAGTCAAAGATCTTAGTTTTTTTTTTTTATATTTTGTTTATTGCGAGCCACACAGGCCAGAACATAATGAACATACCACCTAATACACAGGAACAATTTGGCTCAAAAAGGAGTGGGAAGATGACAAGCTTATGTATTCCCACCCCCTTATTCGTGATACTAAAGCCTGGTATATTAATACAATATGCAGTAAAACATGAACAAGATATCACACCTACAAACACACATGTTCAATTTACATTATTATTAATGTGTTATACCTTGTACAGCTTGTGACATTACTCATTATTATACCATCTTCACATATTAACATAACATGTATTAAAGATCATTTCTGGATTTACTATACAGTAAATATGCAACATATGTACAGTATGTACACCTATATACACATACCCATGCATACACATATATGTATACACACACATACAATTTTTGTATGCATACAAGAGATATTTCATTAAAAGATATAATAGTAATCGGTGTTGATGGTAATAATTAGTTTGGATAGCACGTGTCCTGCATGACGAGAAGCCAAGGACTTGGTGGAACTGTTGCCAGAGAGGGACTGCACTGTAGCAACACCAACGCTCCTGGGAAAGTGTCCTATACCGTGCATTAAAAAGACAAGATTTCGGAGGTCAGTTGCTAGGAGATGGACGATCTCCTGCAACCGAGTCTCCACTTGTCTGCCCTAGTCTAGGGATGCTAATGCATGTGTCCTATACTGTGCATTAAAAAAGACAAGATTTTGGAGTTCTACTGCAAGAAGGTTGATAATCTCCTGCAACAGAACTTCCACTTCCACTGCTGATTTTATTGTATGATAAAAAAATCCAGAAAAGACAACATTGTAATGACATTATGTATCTCTTTCATGTGATAAATTATTACCATAATCACCTTTACCCTCTATAAACCTGAAATCAGGATTTAGGTTGTTATGTATGAATATAATAGTGATGATAATATTGGTAATATCTTCTACTGTATATAACAGGTGCGCTGTACTGTTTTTAAGGACCTGCTACAAAGACACTAGTCAAAGATCCTTTATACAACAGGGGCACTTGGCTGTTTTTTAAGGACCTACTGCAAAAACACTTTTAATTTGACAGGAACACTCTGTTGCTTTTCAGGATCTACTGCAAAGACACTACTCAAAGATCCTTTATACGACAGCAACGGTCTGCTGTTTTTATGGACCTATGGTAAAAACATCAGTCAAAAACCATTTTTAAAACCATTTAACCATTAAGGTCCTACTGCAAAAACACTAGTCAAAGATCCTTGATTCACGAGATGAGAGCAACATTAGTTAGAGATAGTATATATGACAGGAGCGCTTTGCTGAAACTGTTGCAAATACCTTAACTAAGCATATTTTGTAAAAAAAAAAAAAAAAGAAGTGCTGTGATGTTTTGAAGCACCTACTACAAATATTAGTAAAAGATTGTCGGCATAACAGGATCACTTTGCTGTTTTGAAGAAGCCACTGCAAAAAGACTCGTCAAAGACCATGTATGTGGCAGGAGTGGTCTGCTGTTTTTAGGCATATGCTGCAAAGTCCTATAGTCGCTTCCCTTTCATCTTGTTACACGTGAGATGTCCACTTGAAACCCCTTGTACACAATATCACACACCTTCCACAGATTTTCTACCTCGCCGAAAAGGTCCCATGAAGAGTTGCGCTCCAAGAAATGAAAATTTTATAACCGATACACAACGGCTCACGCTTGGGAGGGTTAATGTGCATCTTAGGAGCATGCGTGCGTGCGTGAACAAGGGCCTATGCGGCACGCATGTTTTTATGCGTGTGGGTGTTTGGAAAAGTGGGCTGTAAAGGACAATGAGGTGTGATGCCTCCTTGTCTCGTCTCATTTAGAGTCTTTGTTAACCGACTGAAAATTGCAGCTGCCAGAGGGAGAGCAGCAAAAGGATCCCCTGTGATATGTGTGTATGCGGGGCAAGGGGATGCAGAAAGTGGCAGAAGGGGGGGAAAGGGAGGGAGGCGCAATCAAAAGCTTGGTGCTCGTGGACCAGGACCCTGTCAATCAAGTGGTCTGTGAAAGAATGAGCGTACAAAGAGCCAAGAAACAGGAGTCAAGTTCCCTCATAACTCTTAAAGCAACACCTCAGTGAGAATCAATGCACTGTGAAACTAAACTAACTTAATATTTTCACAATTAATTCTGGCTAATGCACAGTAAAAAAAAAAAAAGACACCCACCACCAGGCTGCTTTATGCCTTTTTAGCGTGCCAAGCACAATGATGCCAACTAGCTCGTGTTAGCACTTAGGCTGGGTGGACAGCTCATTTCCAAATCTGTGGGATGAATATGTAAAGTTTCCAGACTTGTGTGTGCATGTGCGTGTGTGTCTGTGTGTGCGTGGTGTCCAAAAAGACAGCAGGTTGTCCACAGTGTTCAAAAATTAAAAGAAAGACAAATAGACAGATACCACTCACCCCTCCTTCTGAGGGACTTGCTTCCCATTTCAGCTCTCCTGGCACTGTCCTGGTATCCAGCAGGGTCACTAAAAAGGACACACACAGAGTACACCATGCTTTTACAATAAAAATACAAATGATATCCAGTATTGGTACGGTGCAGTTTACGGGACAGTATTTATCCGTGCGCGTTCCCATCATCATATCAGCGTCTAATGTGGGTTTAAATGACAATAATCACACGTACGAGCATGCAACTTCAATTATGGGAGGAGAGATCCCCCAAGTATGGGGTTTGTGTGCACAATCTGGACAAAAGTGTTGGGACACCTGGTTGTGAATGGAAGAAAATGTGGATTAGTCACCCCTTTGTGGCTCTAACAGCTTGCATTCTTTAGGAAGGCTTTTTTTTGAGTATCTTTGGGATTTTCTTGTCTATTTGAACGCTCACAGGTCACTCGTGTTAGACGATCCATATGACTGGGATGCTCTGCACAATTGCCAGTCAAAGATCCTCTATATAACATGCATGCTCTACCGTTTTTAGGGATCCTCTGTGTGACTAATGCAGTTTTTGGGGATATACTGCAAAAATGCTGGTGAAACATTCTCTATATAACAGGCCCGTTCCCGTTAGACCCGAGGAAGGACGCAGCTCGCATCTGTTCGGTTAAGGTTGACGCAGGATGTTCCACTCCAAACTCGTCCAAGCAAACCATCGCGGTGCTTGTTCTGTGCACTGGGACACAAAAAGTGCCTTGCTCAAACTATTCCCACAAAGTTGGAAGCCTACAGTATGTGTGTTAAGGTCTGGCCGGGTCCATATTGAACTGTATGTTACATCATCAATAGGTCCTCAGGCTACATGACGTCTCCCTGGGCTTAAATGAGCATCACCCCAGTACAAAGATTTGGACTGAATGTCAACTTTTTAGCCCTCATATGAAAGCCAACCATCCGAGGACGCACACGGGGCGCACACCGGCCAGGTCTTCCTCCCTGCGCCGAAGCCCACAGCGCGCACACTCACGCAGTCTCAGTCTCCCTTTACCTTCATTTGCAGGGTAAATCCTCGTCCTGGAGCTGGAAACTATTGTTATTATCCATACAAACGCCGAGAACGCTCGCCCCACATGTGCGGCCATGAAGCGGGCGTGTTGGCTGCTAGTTGTGCGCGCTTGCTGCAGAGGATCCATCCCGGTGGGAAAAGTGTGTGTGAATGAAGACACCGAGGGTGTGTGTGTGTGGTGGGAGTGAGTTGGATGCCGTGGATAGGGGGGCGGTCTTTTCCTCGGATGCTTCCCGTAATGGTCATTCAGACTGCATGAGGCAAATGACAGGCACCGCGTGGGTCCATAAAGACACCATAAGAAACGATAACGTTTTTAAAAACTGTGACAAAAGTGTCTGCGGTTAATTGCATCATAACTTACACATACGGATGTCAAAATGTATTCTCATTTCTGGTTATATCTACTGTTTTTTTTTAATTTAGGAGTGCACCCAGTTGCATTATTTATTACTCTGACATGCAGACACATACACTGAAATGTGCCATAATTTGCTTCCAAAAGTGTTTCAATTGTGTGTGTTTCTACTTCTGTTGCACTGTTCCAGGCACAACAACGTCACTAAAGCGCCCCCTGTGGGTGAATGTTGGTCATGGACGCTTCGCAAGTGTCAATCATTTTTACTAGCACTTTTTAGTGGGGTTTGTTTTTTCAATCTCAGAAACTGCAAAAAAACAGGTGATAAAAATGCTCATCCTGGAATAATATCTCTACAAGCGAGAGTAGTTGGGAAAGAAAAAAAAAGATGGATGGCGCCGCAAACAAAGAGCAGCCTCGTGACCTGTCCTCCTACACTGTCCCCCAGCTCTCAAAGAGCCGAGAACGTTTGCGGAAGCACAGCATAAAGAGGTAGAAGTTAAACTACATGGATTTATGTTGCGTGTATTCATTGATATTTTCCTCCAGGTTTGGTGGTCTTGAAGAATCTCATTATCTCTCATTATACTTTCTTTCAGCATCTAGCTTCTAGCTGTACACGTCCCCATCGTGTTTTCTGGCTTTGTTTTTACATTGAAACCATGTCCATACCGTGTAGGGCATTCTAATGCACATGAGAAGAGTGCCGCTTGGAGACGCCGAATTCAAACAAAAAACAAAGGTTTCTATTTCATTTGGCGTCTCCAAGCTGCCTTCGATGTGCCACTCTCCCCCCATCCACAATAATAGCATTTTCACGTTTCTTTCTCCCTCAACGCCACGATTGACTGCGCAATTGCAAAGGCCCAATTAGCCTTAGTGGGGAACGTGATTTGGCCATTTCGCCCAATGGTGTCTACCGTCAGAAGAGGAAGGCCTATGGCGTGGTGGCGTAGGTGGGTGGGACTCGCGTGACATAGATCCGTTGTTACTGGTCATTTGTGTCACCAAAGTTTTGATTGATGACCGTTGGGATGTTTTCCCATTCTCCTGTGAGATTCTCAACTCTCTAGAGGAGAAGGGGCGATCCCCAACGGGCCCCCTACTTTAAGTTTGGCTCTTGGCACTTCATCACACCAAATAGTCCACACACACACACACACAAACACACACCCAGACATGCACTTCTTTTGTTCCGTCGAGCTCCCCAGATGGCCGCTGCCCACACATCTGTATTGTGGCACTCCAAATGCAGATGGTGCGAACGTGTGTTTTTCTACATGCAAACACGGACGCATGCAGCATCTCTAAGTGTCTCCTATGATCGAGATCCAGACCAAAAGGCAGAACAGGAGGAAATGAAACACACAGTCGCCAAATGTAAATGTGTGAACGTGTGCGAGAGAAAAACCCTAGGGATGCTAGGTGTGTGGGCGGCAAGAGAGACGAACAAAGGAAGCAGGGACGAGAGAGCGGGGACAGCGCACTGCCAGGAGTTGATTGGCTGGTTGGGTGTCGGTAGAGTATGGATGGCGCTGGTGGTGTTGGCGTGGCGGTGGGAGTGGGGAGGTTGTTAAAAAGGATTTTCCCTCAAAGCGTCACTAAGATATTCCTGGATGGATTTCAGCTCTCATTCAGCTTGCAGTCCAACACAGAGCGCTGACTTCTGTGAGAGCTCTGTGTTTACAATGTAGTGTGGTAATTTGGGAAGGGTACCAGAATAATCAATCTGTACCACAGTGTAGACAAAGGCTTGAGCTAGACACACTGCTGTCCATTGATTGGTCGACAAAGAATCGTCCCTGTTGTACAAGAACATCCCCAAAAACACCAAAATACCATGGATTCAATGACCTGCTCCTAGCCCCGTACCTGCGGTTGTGTGTGGAAACAGACAGGTTTACTTACCTTGGCGGTGATACCCAGTCTTTTGGTTATTCAATAAACTTCCATTGTAAAATTGGGGCCCTGCGATTGACTGGCAACCAGTCCAGGGTGTACCCCGCCTCTCGCCCAGCATACCCGCGACCCTAATGAGGATAAGTGGCATAGAAAATGAACCAATGAATGATAAGCAACGTCATAGGACACACCTGCCCGTCACATGTTTCAAAACTTTTGGGGGGGATTCATCTTCTTTCTTTGTATAAATATATTGTACTATATATATACAGTATATGCATATGTCTGTGTGTGTGTGCATATGTGTATGTGCTTACATAAACATGGAGTCCCAGTGATGAGATATCCTCTCCCTCCATCTGTTCAGCTGGGTTTCTCTCCTCAGAGGGCTACAATAGAGAGGGAGATGGCAGAAGAAAGATAAACAGTCTAATGGAGTGACTCCATGTGGCAAAACTCTTAAGTCACCAGTAGAGAACACTTCCATCATCCAATGCTTTCTCTTTGTCATGTGTCCTTATTATGGTCATAGATGATCTGGAGGCTATCCTAGCTGACTTTTGGTGAGAGGCGGGGTACACCCTGGACTGGTCGCCGGCCAACCAGAGGGCACATACAGACTGACTGCTAGGGATGTCCAGTATACAAGGGATTACCACACACTCGCAATTCAGCAATCAGGGCGCAGCAAGTTCACCATCTTTAAATTCTTTTCTTTTTCTCCAAAAATAGCCATGTGTCAAAAATAGACATTTTTATGGGAGTATCCATTACGTGCGTTTTTTTGTAGTCCAACCCCAGCAAACAGCTTCTGTATTTGTCTATTTTCCAGGTTGCAGGCATCCATGGAGACCGAAGATGGTACCGTAGACGGTCAGGTTACACAGATGGGACTGTGACTATAAAAATAAATTCCTGATTCTTACATCTTTATCCAGATCCTCACCAAAATGTAATGGGTTCTTCATTGGTACATGTGCCACCCCTCCAGTTTCCCAGACATGGTTTAGGTAGGTTTTTCGTCATTTTGTTGTTAACTAACAAACAATTATCTGCCGTTCTGTACCAAACTGGAATACGTCTACAACTTACATGTCTGTTAATCAGTGGGGCTTTTGGTTCTCCTTTTGGTGCTATAAAGTATGTGTTTTTGTGGTGGTTCCAGTGTGTGTGAAGGCTTTTATTGTTTCACTCATCTTTATCTCTCCTTGGCGGAGAGCCTGGACCGTGTTCCCCCCTCAGCGATGTGACCCGAATCTTTAGATAAGAGACCACCCTAAAAATACTCCTGTGCTCAGCTCCTTTCACCTCTCCTGGCAAAGAGTATCCTCAGGAGTCTGGACGGCCGAGGAGTTTGCTCTGCCAGACTAAAAAACACCCCCAGGCGCCTTCTGATGTCACAAAGGTCATTGCATCTCGGAAACCCCCACCATCTTTCTTCTGTTGGGGCTCTTTGAGTCGGCCTGAACAGCACAAGTGCAACTCAGATTGTTACATCACAAGTTGTCTTATTATTTTTTCCCACAATAATTCCTCATCACCCCCGCAGCTCCTGCAGTCACCCACACTGTGGACACGCAGGGCAGATGGGATGTAGGAGGAGATGAAGAAGACGCAAGCTTCTGGCCTCACAAATAATTCCACAAGTTGTCATTTACCATAACTCGTCACAATAAACCAGCGAGGAGGAGCGAGGATTTGGAATTAATATTTTTGAAGAGGATGGCAACTTCTCTGCAGTGAAGAGCTATTACACAGACAAACAATGGTTCTTTTTTGGTGGTTTTCAGTTTCTTGCTGCTTACTAATGTTTTCACTCCAAACACTCTTGCCGTGTTTGACATGTGGGGTTACAAAGCTTTCTCTTTTCGAACTCTCACTCTCGAATTGTGTGTGTGTGTGTGTGTGTGCACCATTGGCTTTCTTTCAACCCAAACCCACGCAGGTGACCAGAGGGGGTCTTATGTGGGTGGACGACTCCATGGTGATCCTTTTTCTTTACCCTCGCTCCACCCCAAAAACCCTACCCCCACCCAACTTTTCTCGCCCACGGGTGTTCAGTAAGAGGGAAGAGGCCCTCAGGAGCAGTGTTGCCAGATAGGACACTCACAGTAATTCGGTTTTCTCACACAATCCAAAAACATGCATCTTAGTTAACTGGAGACTCTAAATTGGCCATTGGTATGAATATGAGCGTGGATGTTTGTCTATATGTGGCTTGCGATTGGCTGGTGACCAGCCCACCTCTCAGATAGCCTCCAGCATACCCCAACGACCAGATTCCCATTTATAAATAAGGAGTCCTTCCATCCATTTTCTATACCGCTTATTCTCATTAGGGTCACAGGTATGCTGGAGCCTATCCCAGCTGACTTCAGACAGGAGATGGGAAACACCCTGGACTGGTCGCCATATATAGACAAACAAGCATTCACTCACTAATGGACAATTAAAAAATGTCCATGACCCTTGTAGGACTGATTGGAACCATTAGCCTGAATGGACAAATTATCCATTCATCCATTCATTTTCTATACGGCTTATCCTAATTAGGGTCGCAGGTATGCTAGAGCCTATCCCAGCTGACTTTGGGCGGGAGGGGTGGTACACCCTGGACTGGTCGCCAGTCAATCGCAGGGCAGGCATACAACCATTCACACGCTAATGGACAATTTAGAGTCGCCAATGAACCTAACACGCATGTTTTTGGAATGTGGGAGGAAACTGGAGTACCAGGAGAGAACCCACGCACGCACGGGGAGAACATGCAAACTCCACACAGAGATGCCCAATGGAGATTCGAATCTTGATCGCCTGACTGTGAGGCTAACATGCTACCCACTCAGCCTACTTCACTGAAATCCACTTATGGCAGTAGGGTTAACCGCGATATATGAGGGATGACTGGTCAGTGAATGCTCGGGATTCGTTTTTGAAGAATGGCCACAAATATGTCTCGGTTTTCGTACACTGTCTTGGTTATTGTGCGCCCAAACAGTTTACCTCACAAATGAGTTGAGTCTCAGCCAGTGTGTGTAATGATGATTGAACCTTCAGCTGGAACCGTCCAATTTTGAAAGTCAAGGTTGTAGAATAAAAGAGCTTTTGAGAGGCTCTTCCATGCATCCCTCCTCCCTCCACTCACCTCAGTGTTTTGCTCATTTTCAATCCAAGTAAATGACATGAGAGATGTTCATTTATCCATTTCATTTGTCATTTATATGCGTTTCACTTGTTTTCTGCATGTAAAACTGCTATTCTCGTAAAATCTGTTTTGTGTTAATTTTTTTGTGTTTGGAACGGATTCATTGGCTTTGCATTAAACATGGATTGGGTTTTTCGTATGTTTTGGTTTGTCTGAACTTTTGGAAAGAAAAGCAAGGCTCCCCTGTACATTGAAACCAAGCAAGGTTTGCTTTTATTAGTACCAGTGCGCGTTCAACCACAAGGGAATGGGTGAAAAGCCCTCCCCTTTTCTGATATGTTAATATGTTAATATTAACATATTTTCAAAGTGTGGCACAGTGAGCCTCCCCCCTGGGAATATAGCACACTTCCTATTTCCCCCCCCAAAATATGTTTCTGGAACATATTCTGTGGTGTTTTCTTTTCCTCCTTGTTTACTCGATCACTGTATAGGAACTGAACATGAATCCTTTTTGCTTTTAAACAGAACACTTGTAAGCTTGGTAGATTTGGCGTGTTTTGTCTTTGTTTTGCTCAAGCTGCTGCTCTAGCGACGCATATTGATTGCGGATATTATATCAATTTCAATTTTCATAAATAGGGGCATTTAAAACATAAAAAAACAATAAAACAACACATCTTTTTTGCATCATTTCGAGCTTCAATAAAAAAGCACTTTTTATTTTTTTTTTTAATTTGAATTGTTTCCCCAATAAAAGCTGGGGCAGGCTAAGATAACATTTTCAAATCGAGTTGTTATGCTCGCTGATAATCATTTAACTTGAAATATGCTCACCTCTTAAAGAATAACATGGTTCAGATGAGAATAGTCGGGTTAAATATAGAGTATCAGCTGAACCACAAGGTGTTTTTTCACCGAGGAGCGGTGGTGATAAGAGGCTGTGTTTCAGAGGCTTAGCGAGGATTAAGCTGTCAAACCACACAATTGTCCAGTTTATCAAGTTACCTTTTCTTTTATCAGTAAACTCACACACACACACACACACACACACACGCGCACACACAGGGGTGAAACTGAAGCCACAAGCTGCTCCATACATCTTGGACCACACAATGCATGCATGTGACATTTAAGCAATACCAATCCCATTGTGTTATGACAGATGTTTGCCATTTCCAACCTGTCTCGAATGGATTTGCCCAAACATGCAGCGCCCCCCATTGGCCAGACAAGGTAAGCATGTTTGACGTCATCAGCCATGTGGCAGGACAAGGAGGAAGGTGCTAAATGTTGAGTGCAGAAGGGCAGAGGAGGGCACAAGTCATAATGAGTCACCATCTCTCATACTGTCATCAAGTACTAACTACTGTTTCAGTTGATGAGACTGAAGAGAACTAAAGGCCATATAAAACATACACTCACTGCTCATATTCGGTACACAATCGAAAAAAAGTACAGTGTCATATTTTGTCTGCTATTTTGGTTTCATTCATTTGGATCAATGGGTGTATCAATCAATACAGTGGAAGCTCCGCCACGGCTGATCCACACCACCACAGAAGGCTACAGCATAGAGAAAAAAGTACAACGAAGACCATAAAACCGTAAATCGATGCACAACTTGTTGTGGCTGCTTGCTGTTATCCCCTATTGTTGCTGTCTAACTGTGATGCGCTCAGTTAAGCTTGGTCTTCGCAGTTTCCCAGCAGTGCGACGTGAAAAGGAAAACTGCCGAACACATTTTTTGGGCATCTGATTTTGTGGCCTGATTTCACCATGACTATATTAACTCAAATACAAATATATTTCGAAAATGCATTAATAGACACACTGATACGTAATATTGTGCATACAGTACTATACTTTCTATTATTGTATCTGTTTTATTTGGTAATACAAGAGCAGAGATGACTATAGGGGTGTTATTTCAAATCTAATGGGCTCTTATAGCGTTAAAACCAGTATTTACATGGTCATAAACAGGTTTTCTCTGCTCCAACTGCAACCATCTATACTTATATATTTTAGATGTATATTCCATTTATAAATAAGGAATCCTACTTCACGGAAATTCACGTACCACGGTCGAGAGCGGAACCAATTGACCGTGAGAAATGACAGATGACTTGTACTGTACTTCCAAATGAATGTAATATCTGAGCATGTGCAGCTAGACATGACAAAAACAAACTTGTTAGCTTACTTGTTGCTGTGCCTTGATCCTGCAGTGTTGTAAACCAAGATGTCCACTTCGCGGCTCTCAGACCACCTAACGTCAACGTAGCTCACTTTTATGCATCCACATACAGCTACAGCATGTGGGAGGAAGAACGAGGTGATGAGGAAAATAACTGTCTATCCGTGGCAACGTTGGATAAGTTAAGTGAAAATTTCACTTTTGCATTTCGTAGCACAAGGGTCGGGAACCTTTTGGGCAAAGAGAGCCATGAAAGCCGCATATTTTTAAAACAGCGATTACAGCTAAAAGTAATTATTGTAATAATTAGCAATTAGTGTCTGAATTGGATGGATTAAAGTGCTGAGCAGGTTTTATATTTTGAATGTTATTTTCAACTCTGTGATTCCCTTTCATGTTTTGCTTTCAAATGTCAGCAAAAAAAAAACATTATACATTATAAAACAAAAATAATATATTTATTTGTAATATTAGAACTTTATTCCCACCATATTTTTACTTTATTCCCATATTATTTTTTCCAACAACCTAAAATTCCCAAAATTACAAATGTATATTGCTTGGTTGGCTTCTTATAATATAACAACAACAACAAAAAAAGAATAGAATTCAATGCTACTAAAATGACATTGTTTTACATGTCAGTACAAATGTGACATTTTTTTCTCTTAAATATTTTGACTTTCTACTAAAATGTTTTTTCAATTTCTGCAGTTTTTTTTAATTCTCATTTTCAACTTTTTTTGTAACTATGACTTTATTCCTGTAATTTTATTACTTTATTTTACTTTTACATTACTTTTCTGCAACCTAATTTTCCAACAACGTTCTCCCGATATTTTGACTTTATTTTCGTAACATGAGTGCTGATTTTTTCCATTTTTGCCATTTCCTTAAAGTTTCCTAAATTAAAAATATAGAAATGTTATGGTGTTAAACGTCTGAAAGCCATATGTGGCCATCAAAAAAGCCACATCTGGCTCCCGAGCCATAGGTTCCCTACCCCTGTCGTAGCATATAACTATTGTGGGTTTCATGAACATAAAAAGTGCAAAAAAGCTGCATTCAACTGCATGCAGAGATCAGTATTTTTGCACATGTAAACGTGCTGAGTGGAAAAATTGGTTATACCGTGGGCAGACATACAAACAACCAAAAATGCCTGCAATGCATGCAGCATGTTGGATCCGCACACGACATTGGAGTTAAAGATGTTGTGCATATTTGGTTCAGCAATTTGGATTTCTACAGATAAACTAGGTCAGGTTGAGCTGGGGGGGGGGGGGGGGTGGCAAGCTTTTTTGCTGCTAAATAAATAAATAAAGAAATAAAGCAAGATCGCTGATGAAGTAAACGGCCCCTACCTGCACACTGCACTCTATAAGGCACAGCATGAATTTATGATAGTGGATATTAGTCTTGTTCCCACTGGGAAAGGTGTGGCAGCATGTGAAACAAATTAAATTACAGCAATATTGCATGCATGGGATCTAAATATTCCATAATCTGCGGTGGAAGGGGTGTATCTACAGTAAATTGAGAGAGTAGTGCAATGTATGTATGAAGACGTTTGTGGTTCGGAACCCAGGACGCATGGATACAAATGAAAGCCACAGAGAATGCGATGTGCAGGCCTACAGCAATATTATCAGCACTTTGAACAGCCCACATGGCTGCATAATGACACAGCGGAGGCTAAATGTGTAAACTGTCAAGCTCTGGGTGTCATTGTGTGATAATTGCCCTTCCTGTTCTCAGTTTGTAAATTACTGTGAGTGATAAAAAGCATACAATGTGTTGTCTATTCTGTAATATGCTTTGTAGTGGGTTCTTCAGACTGTGACGTCAAGTGACGGGGCTAGACTGATTTGCACGCAAATTATATGATTTTATGCTTAATCCTTAGAACCCTCGTAAGGAGGTTAAATGATTGATGGTTCAACGCTAGAGTAAATAGTAAACCATTTGTGAGTACAACATCACATTCCCACTGGCCACACTTGTGCTGCAATTAAAGAAATTAGCAGTGGAGCTCAAGAACCTGCTGAAATGCAGCCATGCCAAGTTCACTACTTCAGCTCGAATGCTTAATAATTTCATCATGTAAGCAGAACATCTTTGCAATGACTGTAGATGAGGTTTCTAAAAGTGTGCGGACCCCGCTGTGCCCTGCTTAGCACAGTGCCGTGACACCTGCCTGTCAAATTCAACAACAACAACAAAAAGCCATGATGCCTTCCCATCAGCTGGAGGGCGCCTTAAAAATGTTTAATGAGTCGTCCTGCCTCCTGGCTTATGCAAACGCATGACGTGGCTATCAAGAAGGATGTGTAGTGTGCTATTTCTGACCTGGAAGCCAGAGGGGCTAGATGATGCGCCGGTAACACAAGGTGACTCCCTCTGTGACTCACTCGCTGCAGTAACTTAGAAACTCCACCAGGTGGCAAACGAGACCAATGTAGTTCATTTGACGTCCATCTGCATGTTTTTTCTCAACAATGAAAAAAAAAGTCTTGCAGCTACACCTTTATCCAGAACTGCACCAACTTTAAAGTTCTTTCCCCACTCCTCCCTCAAGTAGTAGGTTAGGAAGGTTAATAAAAATAAAAGAAAAACACCCAATACGTATGATATTATAAAGATTCTTAATAATTAATTCTTAATATGTGTGATAGCTTGATTAATACAGTGGCACCTTCATTTGTTCCGGAAGGTTCGACTCTAAACAAATTTCTCTAATTACAAGGGTCACCAAAGTGTACGGATGTATGCTAGACGAGTCTAAAGTGCCCTGCGCTGCATTAGAATTTGGCAAAAAAAACCAACAACAGCGGTAGAGCAGTAGAAAGAAAAAAACGGACAGTCCTTTTACAAAAAGGTATTAAGGTATTAAGTTGTAATTCAATTACAAAAAGTCTAAATTTTACGAGAATAAACATACAATATTATGAGGAAAAATAACATAATTAAAAAAATAAAATAATAATAAAATAAAATAAAATACAAAAACAGTTGTAATTTTTTTAATTAGGTTGTGAAAAACATTATATTGTTATGAGAATAAAATTAATGCTGTAGATCATTGGAATAAAGACCATTTGTCCATTTGCCTTCTGTTCAAAAATATTTTTCCTTGAATTTGTGGCGCAATAGAAGAAGAATATGTGTTTGAGTCGCGTCAATGTCATCAAATTGTATGGGCTAATGCAAAAAGTGTCCAAAGTATGCCCTGTGCTTTAATTTGACTAGAGAAACAATAAGAGAACTAGCCAACTGGACCCTGTGGTGCAATGGTAGCACATCTGACTCCAGATCTGAAGGTTATGTGTTTAAATCATCAAACTATATGGGTACCAAGTCAAGATATTATGAGAAAACAGTCATATTCTAAAGAGGAGAAAATGTTGTATTTTGTTGTAAAATTATGAGATTAAAGGTTTTATTTTTTAGAAATTTAGGTTGATATAAAGTTACCAGAAAAAATGGAAAGAAATGTTAGGGCATTTGTAGGGGTGTATGGCTACGATATAAGATAAGATATTAAGATATTAAGAGAAAAAAGTTTGACTCTAAAGAGTAGAAAAAGTTGATACTTTAAGAGAATTGTGTTATAAAAATATGAGATTAAAGGTGATTAAAGGCAACAACAGTGAAAAAAATTGTTTTAAAAAAAAAAAATGTAGGTCTCGAAAAAGATTATAAAGTTACCAGAATAAATGAAAAGAAATAGTTGTAATCTTACAGGAAAAAAGTCAAGATATAAACATAAAAAGTTATTGTTCTAATGAGGAGAAAGTCCAAGAAGAGCCTGTGGAGCAATGGTGGCGGATCTGACTCCAGATTAGAAGGTCACGTCAGGGTCACCAAACTTTATGGGTGCGAAGATTGGAGGTGAAAAAGTTCATACTTCATGAGATTAAACGTCATAATATTACAAAAAACAAGCAACATCAGTGAGCAAAATTGTCTTTTTGTTAGAAATTTAGGTTGCGGAAAAGATTATGAAGTCACCAGAATAACTGGAAAGAAATAGTTGTAATCTAACAAGACAAAAAGTCAAGACATAAATATTAAAAGTTAATATTCTAAATAGGTGATTGACCAAGAAGACCATGTGGTGCAACAGGAGAGCGCCTGACTCCAGATCAGAAGGCTACGTGTTCAAGTCACGTCAGGGTCACCAAACTGTATGGTACAGAGTTAAGATATAAAGAGGTAGAGACTTTATAAGAATTTTGTTATGAAATTAGATGTCATAAAAATAAGAGAACAAGCAACAACAGTGAAAACAATTGTTTTTTTTTTTTTTTTGTAGAAATTTAGGTTGCGGAAAAGATTATAAAGTTACCACCGGAGGGTGTGTTCTAACTATCGTGGGTTCACACTTCTCAGCCTCCCCGGTAAGATCTATTCAGGGGTTCTGGAGAGGAAGATCTGCCGGATTGTCGAATCTCGGATTCAGGAGGAGCAGTGTGGTTTTCGTCCTGGTCGTGGAACTGTGGACCAACTCTATACTCTCGGCAGGGTCCTTGAGGGTGCATGGGAGTTTGCCCAACCGGTCTACATGTGTTTTGTGGACTTGGAGAAGGCATTTGAAAGTGTTCCTCTGGGAATACTGTGGCGAGTGCTCAGGGAATATGGCATATCGGACCACCTAATCCAGGCGGTTCGTTCCCTGTCTGACCGGTGTCAGAGTTTGGTTCGCATTGACGGCAATAAGTCGGACGCGTTTCCAGTGAGAGTTGGACTCCGCCAGGGCTGCTCTTTGTCACCGATTCTGTTCACTACTTTCATGGACAGAATTTCTAGGCGCAGCCAGGGCGTTGAGGGGTTTTAGTTTGGTGGCCACAGGATTCGGTCTCTGCTTTTTGCAGATGACGTGGTCCTGCTGGCTTCATCGAGCCGTGACCTTCAACTCTCACTGGACCGGTTCGCAGCTGAGTGTGAAGCGGCTGGGATGAGAATCAGCACCTCCAAGTCCGAGTCCATGGTTCTCGCCCGGGAAAGGGTGGAGTGCCATCTCCGGGTCGGGGATGAGGTCCTGCCTCAAGTGGAGGAGTTTAAGTACCTCGGGGTCTTATTCACGAGTGATGGAAGGATGGAACGCGAGATTGACAGGTGGATTGGTGCAGCGTCTGCAGTGATGCGGACTCTGCACCGATCTGTCGTGGTGAAAAGAGAGCTTAGCCCAAAGGCAAAGCTCTGAATTGTCTAAAACCCTTGTTACCCCGGTGGTGCAAGACCCTTACCCCGTCCTCGTGCGAGACGAGGCAGGCGCACCTCCCTGACCTGACTACTCCGTGTAAAGGGTTAAATCTCCCCCGTTGCGGGTTGGAGACCTTCTTAGTCAGGGGCGAGGGGAACTCACCCAGGTTCTCACAGCCTTGACTTTGACAAAGGCGGCTCCGCTACACCCGGATTGCACACGACCAGAGTAACCGCTCCACTAGCTTTGGTCGTGTTTGACACCGGACCCTCTGCCTTTTACGACTGCTTCCCCCCTAATATGGTTTGTTGCTCTTGGAAACGACCTGGGATATTTTACCTATCTGATAGCGATAAAGAGGGACCTGTTTGTCTTGTACCGGAACAACCTCAAAGGAATTTAATCTGTATCACACCGCTTACTCTTTTGTATCACAGAAAATACTTAACGACAACTCTCGTTCAGTTACAACAGATGACAGGTTTTATTAGGACAGATTAGCAAGGGCATACAAGCAGATAACAATGAATATAAAGACAATATTCTTTAAAGATGAACCACCTTGAATTCCACCTACATACCTCTGGGTAAGGACCCGGTCCTATCTGGACACCAAGTATTTCTATCCCACCCAAGAGGCGATGCCGGGTAGTAAATAGGTAAGTCCAGTAAGGATACGTTCTCTGCTGGGGATTATCCCTAACCCAGGGGAAAGGAACGGCGAGTGATCAAGTCGACGGCTTCCCCTGGAAGAGCTCATGGATCTAATTTGCTCCCTAAAGCGGCAAGACAAAGGTTGGCTGCTGTGGTTGGTTCTATATCCCACCGGGCTCAGCTCCTCTTAGGGTAGCTCCACGGCTCAAGGTTCTCGTTCTCTTTATGCTGCCGGCTCGTCTGACGGTCCTCCGAAGTTTCCTCCAGACTGCTATCGCAGACGACTACCGGTGGGTTCCAATCTATCTGTCAGCAGCCGGAGCGTCTCGGAAGTTCCAACACCTCCGAGGAACCCGTTCGAGGGACCCAGCTAACAGTGTCAGCCGGTAGAACCAACCAGGCTTAATGCTTCAGCGAGTAGCACACAGCTCCGCGAGTGGCAAAAAGCCCTGTAGAGCGAATGCAGTCTCCTTTTATGCCATCTTTCCAGTGGGAGTGGTTTTTTATAGCTCTTTCCATTGGCTACCGCCACCAAATGCCCAGCCAATCCCTGGCTAGTGGAATTTTCCAGATCTTTCCAGTGGAACCTTCCCAATGGCTCAGCCAATCAGATGCCAAGTGGAATTTCCCCAAAACTTCCCTTGGGTGGACTTTCCCCTTTTTAGAAGAATTTCTCCCCGCGCCCTTTTCCCAACCTATCTAGAGTTTTTTAATTTAACCCCTTCTAGGCAGACCATGTATAACTCAGTGAGCTGCTATTGGACAACTCCTTTCCGGAAGTCCTTATTTGGACTTCCTGAACCCATCTCTGCACTGCGCAGGACAGTGGTTATTTTGGTATATGCCGTTTCTGCAAGCAATGCTCACAGGAACTTTACAAGGCTGACGCTGCTGAGACTTCCCTTTACTACCTGGTGTAGGGGTTTTTACTGACTCTGTTTCACTTTAATACATAAATTCTTCTTTTAAAGCAATTAGAGTGGTATAATGTATAATAAACAAATAGTCAAAGTATTCCTTAGTTGTATGATCAACACCTTATACATATAAAATCTTTGAATGATTCCCGATGGTATATAATGCTCCAAAACGGTTATAAAAGTTGCTAAATACCCATGTAATAGTGATTCTATTTATAATAAGTGCTGTAGCAAAGCGATAGTTTTCTTGCTAAGATCCCTAATGTTGTGTAATGCAGTTGTGTGTGTGCGTGTGTCCTATAAATGCACATGTACTTTTACATGAGTTACTACTACGTGTGTTATATGGTTACGAACTTAAAGCGATATATAACTTGAGCTTGGTAGACTGTTAAGACTGTTCTCTGTTCCTTGATGTGTTGTGTTTTAACCCACCATTTTATCTATGCCTCCCCCCATTAGACACTTGTAGAATTATTCTTTATTGCATTTTGGCTACCCCTAGTGGTCAATACAGGTATAGCTTCTAGGTCACCTAACACCCCCTCCTTGAATCCTACGGATTAAACACCTAAAAGTGACCTGGCCTAATTAACAACATCAAGTCAACCTTGGACAGTCCTAATGCTTGCATGATGATCGATCTTCCATCTCTTAGTCGAGATCGGGGATCCTCCGAGGACTCAATGTGCTGTCGGCCGCCCTCCGGTTCTCACCTCCGCCGCTTGCGTCTCTTACAAGCTGGTCAGCGATAGCTAGAAGGAGCTCACTCACCGCCCTGGAGTCTGACTCAGAGGTCATCAGCTCGGACACCATGTCGTCTACCGTCGGCAGGGGTGACAGTAGCCCATTCACCAGATCTTCCGCACTCGAGGGCCGGGGCCCTTGTTCAGGGGCACCGGGGGTGCCTCGGCGGTCTCCTCAGCGGGTGGTTCTTCAGTATTGCTGATTACCCCGACCTCCGGTTCCTCGGTGTCGCTGATCACCTCGACCTCTGGTTCGTTGGCGCCGCTGCCGCCCACGATCATTCCCTCCTGCTGTAGGGTCGGTGGGTCTGCTGCATCCTCCTCCTCGATACGCAGCCTGATGGCGACGGGCCCTGGGGGTCTCACTGCCGGAGCCGTCGATGGAGCAACTTCTGGGATCACTCTGCGCCATGGTTGAATGGACGCTGCCCCCCACGGAGGTGTCAGCTCCTCGCCGGTACCCCTCAGCACTTGACTCAGGCGCTCTTCTGCTCGAGCCCACGGGCTGAGGCCGATGCACGTCCCGCAGTCCCGATGAAATGACGCGCTGTACTTGCCCCCATGGAACCGCCAGGTAGAATTGAAGATCTCGTGGAACTCTCCAACTCGCTGACTGCCTTTCCACCATACTTTCTTGGACTGGATTCGGTCCCCGTAGACCCGGTAGACTTCATCAGCATAGTACTGCACCATGGCGAACTCAGGCCTTCTCAGTCGGTGTAGTGGCAGCCCACACCCGGTCTTGACATAGAGGCCGCAGGGAGTCTGTTCGCAGAGCATGCTCCACTCCCAGCGGGACTCTCGGTCTGGGAAGCAGCAGAATCCCCAAAAGGTCTCCAGTCGCACCCAGGCGTACTCCATGTTATCATTCCCACAGTTCACGCATTCGGGGGTTTCCTATGGATTTATAGAACAGAGTCTCTTAACAGTCTTTTTCTACCATGCTTCTTTGAGAAAGGAAAATGAAAAACCCGCTCTAGCGGATTCTTCTAGCGCCTTGCTTGAGGCGAGGGACCTACACGCCAGATCACTGTAGTGCCCCCCGGTGTAGCTATACTACAACTCCTCTCCACAGCGCTGATTACTACCGGGAAGAGGGCAGCATAGGTCATGAACCAGGCAACAAGGCATAATGGACTAACTAACTTAAACCATAGCAGTGTAGCTAAAACTCCCCAGCAGAACCCCCACCCACATAAGGCCCCTGTCTTAATCCACCAGGTCCGTCTCCCAGTTTTGAGTCTGGATACTAGCATTACCAGGTGAATTATAAGGATCAAGAGTAAAAGGCCTTCCAGTGCCACCGTTGCATAGTGTACTGGTGGTACAAAGGCGGATGTCATCTCTAGGCCTACCCATAGAAGAAGCATCGCGATCTTCCCTCTACCCCCCTAGGAGGATGAATCTATCGGCATCCGGCCTAGAAAGTACACTACTAATAGTCCCAAGGCCATATCTCGAGTCTCAAACATAAATCTCAAGATCAGGGTTTTTGCTATCAGCAGGGCAGCTACCATTAAGCGTAAGGGTTGAAAGCTCAGCCATATCCCCAAGCAGCCATATATTGCCCAACAGGAGAATAAAAGCCAAAATTCAAGTTCACTTACGTCTCGAATTACCCCTTGCCATGTCGAGGGTCCGCCCGCGTTATTGCGGGTCGGTCCTCCAGTGCCGTTGTTGCCAGAGTCCATGGTTACGCTTTCTTACCTCTTCACCCGGTAGGTGCACTAGTGGCTTTTAAAAGCTAGAGTGAGCTGTGCTAGCCCCAGCCTCCCCTTTTATAGTCGCCTTCGCCCCTCCCCTAACACCTCCTCCGGATATTAGGGGCGTTAACTTCCTCTTTTGCTCCTCTACTTGCTGATTGGTCAGCGATGCCACCGCCTTCCAAGCGAGGGCGGGGTCCCACACTTCTTGATCACAATGGGTCTCAGTCTTGTTCTGGCTCAGGGCATGGAGGGAGGTCCATGTTTCCTTCTTCTTCTTTAGGACCCGCCTGATCCCCTTGATGAGGTAGGGGACTACGATGATGGCCGTAAGGAGTCCTGCTGCCAGCAATAGCCATGGCCATAACTTGGCCAGAATACTGCCCAGCCATCCTCCTATCGTGGAAGCCACTTCGTCTACTATCTCGACTACTTCTCCGATCACGACCCCGGCTGTCCTGGCCACCACTCGTCCCGCCACTTCGATCCAACTGCAATCGTGCTTCTGAGCTCCGCTGCCGCACTGCAGCCAGTGCTCGCTGGGCGAGTAACAAGTCCCGTGGTTGTACAGACGATTGGGTCCGATCCTGTCAAATCCATCGGTCTCCTTCCCTTCACACAAGCTTTTCCGAAAAGCATGTCCTTCTGCCATGAAAATAGCAACATTAGCTACTTCAGGCACCACCTCCATCCATCCCCTGGTTCTATTGGCCAGTCCCGGCCCTAGTAGCTTGGCAAAACAAGGGGTCCGAGCCTGGACTCCTCGTTTCCACTGTCCATTGGTCTTCTTCCATGGGGTTCTCATTGCATAGGTAGCAAACTTGCCTCGGTAGAACACTCTGCATTCCCCTTCCCATTCTTTGACGGACTGGCAGTCCCTGCGTGCCAGGGCCACTTCACACTCCGTCTTGTCCCTATTGCAGGTCATCCTCCAAGGGCGTGGATGTACCCCTATGGCACACCGTCCCTCATCGAGTGTGCGTTCTCTGGAATAAACTGTGGCCAAATACTGGTACATTACCCAGTAGTTTTCCGACTTGGACAGGCAGGGCAAGACCCATCGCTTGATTTCTTCTCCATTCAGTCCCCACCACGTGTGGGACTCATCTCGGGAGTGTTTTTCTATCCATGCTTGCAGGATCCCCTTTACTGTTTGATTCTTCAACAGTCCTCCACAGTCATATATCCACTGCGGGATTATACTTTCTTGGACTTCATCCAGAGTGCACCTGGGAGATGCGCCATTATTCCACCATACGGTACCGTTCAGGTCCTGGTAGACCTTCTCGACAACACACTGGTCAATCCGGTTGAAGTCGTCCTTCCCAACCCCATGGAGATCATCGGGGGTCGGCAGGCGCTGTACCAGGAAGACACTGTTGAAGGGACCATAGATTCCTGACATGTCAAAGCTCTGCTCACTCCAGGCCCCCACATAGTGGGTTAGGGCTTTCTCCCACACCCATGGCAGGGAGTTATTGAGCCAGCTGTCGACTCCCACTCCTTCTTTCTGTCCTGTTACAGCATGTCGGGTTAGTACCAGGAGGTTTTCTTGGCAACCCTTTCCAAGGGTCCAGTAGCACCTGTCCAAGTTGCCGATGGCTCCCAGGCATGCTATCGTGTCCGGATATCGTCGAGGAGTCTTCTGCAGGTTTCTGTACGCATCAGAACCTCTGGACAGGTTCCGTTCCAGGAGGCTCATTATGCCGTCAAGCCTAGGGCCCCAATTGGCTGGTTCAGTGACATCCAATTCCTCTGTGGAACCCATGGTACTGCCGCACGGCGTGTTAACCCTCCTTCTTGCTGAGCGACTAGTGGTGTCGAATATGTGACCTGTAGCTTTGACAAACCTTTTGACTCTACCCTTCCTCCGGGATATTGCTGCTTGGGGACCTGCCTGGTTTCCCTCGACGGATGTCCACCGATAGGCAGATCCTAAGGTCGTCCTGCGGGGCTCCTCATAGCACCGCCAGGGTTCGCTTGTGTCTGACTCCTCAATCGGCCAGTCCGTCTTCTCGGGGATTACGGTCTTACTCTCAACGTGTAGTTCACACTTGAGATCCAGACAACTCCAGCAAGGTTCCCATGAGGGCCTCCAGCTGACACAGGTCTCGTTCTCCCTTTCCCAGGGTGCTCTCAGCACTACTTCCTTCTTCCAGGCTCCTATTCCTTGTCCCGGCATTGGTTGGCACACATCCGTGCAATGCCAGGTAGGGCCTTCCTTGTCTTTCTGCAGCCAGTTGCAGCAGACCTCTTTGGCTCTCTTCCTCAACAGTCTACGCATTGTCACTCTTATAGTGTTGTTGGGGGTCATGCAAGCATGTGTCTTGTGCCAATCACCTCCTATGAGGTTCTTATCTTCCATCCTGTCGGACAGGTCTGTGTACCACATCAACTCTTTCAATCCTAGTAGAACGGTTTCCTTCTGTCCACTATTGATCCGGTGGAACACCTCACTGGCCTCAGGGGCGTTACTCATGAAGCCCCCAGCGCTCGAGGCATTCCATTTGACTTCAAGGAGATGATCCTCAGCCTCCCAGCAAGTCTGGTTGAACCTTTTGGTGGTTTTGTAGCGGACCGTGATCAGGTCCAATATTGGTCCTTGGGATGGGGTTAACTTTATATGCTGCAGAGCAGCATCCGTACTCACTACCCAGAGTACAGCGGCTGCTATGCCTAGGGCAGCTATAGTTACTGCTACCACCACAGTGGGCCATCCTTGGGGCAGTCGTATTCTAGTGAGCCATTTTCGGGGCAGTCGTATTCTAGTGAGCCATTTTCGGGGCAGTCGTCTCCGGGGACGCAGGTTTTCCTGAACCTCTCTTCGGGGGTTACTGTTTATAACAACATTCTGATAA
This sequence comes from Oostethus manadensis, assembly GCA_024372805.1. Classification (NCBI taxonomy): domain Eukaryota; kingdom Metazoa; phylum Chordata; class Actinopteri; order Syngnathiformes; family Syngnathidae; genus Oostethus; species Oostethus manadensis. The sequence goes on along the minus strand of QODF01000031.1, from coordinate 841,649 downwards.
ATGGGGATTACTGAGGGTACTTCATATTCAGGCTCTTCTTCATTTGTATTTACATCTTCTCGTATTGGGTCACGATCTAATAGGGCTTGGAGACGTTGGACCATCAGATCTAGTTGGATTTGATCTCTGCTGCTCCCGCTCTCTATCCTTCTTTTCTTTTCCTCTTCTCCCGGTGGGAGCGTTTTGGTGGTGTAGCACTACTGACTCGTTGTGCCATCAACATCTCATAATAAGCTTGCTTGGCCTTAGGTAACGCATAGTCCAGCCCACGCCACACCCATTTCCACGACATCACCAGCCACTCCTCAGTGGGAGGGGCTGGCCCTTCTGTTTCCCACCGAAACACCTCCGTTGGCTGACTTGTGTAGTCGTCAAGGTAGGGATCTTTCCGACTGGGCGTGACTTGAAGTGGTTCTTCATAAAGGGGCTGTCCTTCAGCTGTCTCCTCCAAGGTTGTTCTTCGCCACCACCCCATTCTTCCAAAAGGATGGTTCTTGAAGCATAAGCATTAGATCTCTGTGTTGCCCAATACGTCGTATCTTTCACTCCTTGCCCTGACACCAAGTTCGGTGTTTTCTATAATCCAGTACTTCCTATCTTTAATGCGGATTTCTAATTCACGGTACATATTCCCACTGGTGGTCCACATCAGGGTGCCCGCCACATGGACATCATACAGGTCATGAACAGGATCTAGGTAATTAGGTCCCCACCTGATCTTGATCTATATGCCATGTATCCCTACTATGCAGGAGTTGAGGATCCATGGGTATTGAAGGGGTAACGCCCGATCTTTGAGGTTTCTCTCCTCTCTCAGGGTTCTGCCTTTTAGGATACACTCCATTTTCCATCCCCGCATGGTCCGGTTGTTCGGCAGCCACTTCCACCAGTGATAATTTATAGGGGTCATTTCGGCGGTTTGATTTAAATTTCCATTCCTTGTCCACAAGCTCTTCTTAGTCCAGTAGTTGTATGATAGTCGAGTTTCACAGGTCAGTCCATAGTCTTGCTTAGGGTAGCGGTCAACGGGACCACGGCTGATGGGATTCCCCCAACGGCCCAGTTGGTCCATTGTTTCTCCGTCCCTTCCTAGTGGTCTGTCCCCTTGCTTCGGGACCACTTCCACCATACTTTCTCTCCTACTGAGCAAGCTCGCCTCCTGGGGTTCAGAGACTTTCTGCCTACTCGGCGACGTCCTGGTTCTTCCTCAGGTGGGACACTTGTCTCTTCGAGCACTCCTTCGCCTTCGACTTTGAACCTCACTGTCTGTACTTCGTTATCCACTCTGCATACTTGAACTTCTTCTGTCGAATATAGGGGCACACTCGCCCCTCCCTCTTCACTGGGAGGTCCGCCTTCCCTTATCATCTCGTCCATCAGTCCCCGCCCCATCGATGACTGCTCTTCCCACGGCTCACCGACAGGATTCTCTGGAGGTTGCCTTTCCACCTCCAGTCCTATTCCATACAGCCCTTGGTATGGCACCATGGCCATATTTACTTGTACTCTAACTTTAACTACTTGCTCTCGATCACTTGGGGCTATGCTCCAGGTTGCATAGGACCCTGGTATCTGCAACACGCCATCTTTTTCAGCTTCTTCAGGGGCCATCCAGTACAGGGCTCGCTTCATCCTATACATCATCGGCCTTTTCCAAGCATCCAAAGACGTGATGTATCCGAACAGATTACACTCATGTTTGGATCTCTTTACCCTCGGCTCCAATTCCAACAGCCTGAAGTCTCCTCTGTTCAGGATCTCCTGTATCAGACTTGCCCATGTTACTAACTCCCACTGGCCGGTTCCGACGATCCGACCCAGTCCTTGGTTCGTAGGTCCCATGAATCCACGCCAACTGGGATCTCGATACACTCTCAGAGCCTGGGGGTAGCGCTGCGTTCCTTCCAGTAATGATGTCAGGCTGACAGTCCATATGTGTAGGGGCCACGCAGTTTGCAACTCTCCGTAGATCCTCCTCCACTCCTGGATCATCCTATCCTGAGCGGCCTTTGTCAGGGCGCAGCCCACCTCTCCAGCTCCGTGAAAGGGTATCAGGGGGACTAAGGGGCTTACTGCCCGCGATATCCTCCATCCTCCTGTCGTCCCAGCCATGATTAGCTGACCGTTCCCCAGTCCTTTGAGACATTCTGGACAGTGCCACAGCATCTTTCCGTCCCAGGTACATGCACATGTTTGGTCGATCTTTCCTCCCCAGGAGGATCCGACATCCCACTGCTCATAGATCTGCATTCTCATCAGCTGGGACCCGCTGCAACAGGCACATACATAAGTGTCCATTACCTTCACTGGGTGTCGCCTTCCCATGCTCTTCATCCTGTTCACCGCAGGGTCTATATGCCTGGTAGGTCGCAAGAAGCATGACCCGCTCCATATGGTGGGTAGCTCCTTGTTTCTTCCACAAATGGCGCAGTTATCTTCTTCTCTGTGCCATATGACTCTCTCCGCCTGGTCCGTTAGGCTTCCTCCCTTAGCTCCTTCCAAGATGTTAAACGCTCTTCTGACCCAAAGGCCAGTTGTGGTTCTTCTAGTGATAACCAACCCCTTGGTGGTGGCCAGTCCAATAAAGGGTGGTTCAGCAGTGTGATTTCTGGCCATTTCTTCCTCTAGTTATTCCTTGGTCTTAGTTGGAGTACCGGGTATGGGCTTCAACTGCTCCACTCCTTGGATTCCTTTCCTCTTCAATCGAACTGTGTTCTGGTCCAACACTTCCTCCACTATATCGGTCTGGTCATATTTGGCTTTCACTGCTGCGGTGCTCGGTGCTTCTCTTGCTTTGATCCACACTCGCTGCCCAACACTGAGTGGCCCTGCATTCTTCAGGTCCTCTCTCTTTGTTGAGTTCCGCCCAGTTTCTGACGTCACAAAGGGGCGTTGGTTCAACTCTTCTGAGGGGGAGGGTCTATCTTGTCTCCACCTCCCATTGAGTTGAGCCGCAATCTCCAGTGCCTTAGTACTCCATTCTTTGCCATTGGCGTTTTTCCCCAACCAATTTTTGATTAGGCCGATGGTTCTTTCAGCAACCCCGTTAGCTTGTGGAGTATAAGGGGGAGAGTAGACTCGCTCCACTCCCCACTTTTGACACCACCGGTCCACTAACGCATTCTTGAAATGCGTTCCATTATGCGTCTTTAGCTCCTTTGGTATGCCTAGCCACATGCACCCTTCCTCCAGGGTACGCAGTACGCTATTTGCATTAGCGCTTTTCACTGCCTTTACCCCCACATGTCCCGACATAGTGTCTACAAGCACTACCAGGTATTTTTCTCCTTTCATACCTTTAACCCCCATGGGTCCAGCAACATCCATGCTCACCGAGCCCCATGGTATTGTGCTTTTAATCGTGAGCCCATCCGCTCGTTGCCCCCTGCGACCAGCGTTGTATCTCCCACACGCCTTACAGTTCCGTAGGGCAGCACGAATGGCTCTCTCCGGAATCCAAAGTTCCAGTTTTTCCAACTCTTTCCGCGTCGGCAGTGGGCCTACATGGCCAAGCGCTTCGTGTACGGCCAGCACCACTCCCTCCACGGACTCCTGCGGGACTAGCCTTCCCTTAGGCGTCGCATCCCACTTCTCACATCCTACAACTAAAACTCTGCGTTCTTGCACAAAACGATCCACTTGATCATTCCCTTGCCAATGGGCCCCCTCCTTGGTATAGGGCCGTTGGTGGACAACATCAACTTCCAGACTTAGCCTCAACTCGGCTATCTTCCGCCACATTCCACTGTGGGCAACCGATTTTCCTTTTGCTCCTTCATAGCCATTTTCTTCCCAAATGGCCAGATCTTCTTTGAGCGCTTGGGCACAGTAGTAGCTATCCGTTACTAATTGTAGCCTTTTAACATGTTGAGTCACTGCTTCTAGCATTCCCTCCAGGACTGCGGTTACTTCTCCTGCTTGTGCACTACCGACTGTCTTCCCTCGACGACGAATGCGCTCCTCTCCATTCTGCTTCAAGATGAAGCCCCAATAAGCGTACCGATCCGTACCCTTCTTTGATCCATCCGTATAGAGCATCCACTCATAGGATGGTTCCTCAACCAGGCTGAGGTTCTTTGGTTTCTTGGGGTTTGTCATTGGCCCTATTTCAAGACCGGGTTCCAGCAGGATATCTCCCCACTTTCCTCATCTTGCATTGGTAGCCTTTGTGCTATCAACGGTGTTCTTTGTCAGAAACCTATGCACCTGGCTCTGCGTGATGACTCTGATCCCTTGTCCTCGGTGGACTTGATGGACTCCCAGTACCTAGCAAGTACGGCCAACTCCTTTTCTTCACGTGGGTATTTCTTCTCCACTGAAGACAAAGTGTAGCTCCATAAGGTTACTAGGCCTTTTCTTTCATTCCTAACGCTTATTATTGCATCGTCGTCTTCACATGACACTTCGGCAACCAAGCGTGTCGTTAAATCTCTTGGTTCCAGCCTCACAGCTTCCCTGATTGCTTGCTTCAGTTGTTCCAGGTGTTCCTGGTCCTGAGCCGACCACGGCCATGCTGCTCCTTTTGCTTGCCCCTCTTCGGTCTTCCTCAAGCGGGCGTACAATGGCCTAGCATGCTTCTGGTAGTGAGGGACATGATCTCGGACATAGTTACAGAGTCCCAGTATCTTTTGCAGCTCATTTTCAGAGGTTGGAGGCAAGATTCGTTCAATCTTCTGCCTATATCCTTCCGAAAGTCCCAAATCTTCCGCTACCTGGAAACCCAGATAGTCTACTTGGAATCGAGCTAGTTGGCACTTCTTGATATTGAGTTTGAGGCCTGCCTTCGAGACCCTCTCAATCACTTCTTGCAACAAGTCTAGATGTTCTACTTCAGTGTCACTGGCTATAAACACATCGTCTATATAGACAGCCACTGGTAGTCCCTCCAATACCTCCAGAACAGCCGACTGGAACACATTTGGAGAATTTTTGTACCCCTGTGGAAGCCTTTGCCACACATAGGCCTTTCCTTTGTGGGTAAAAGCTGTCTTGCCTTGAGATCCTCTTGCTATTCTCAGCAAGAAGAATCCATTTGCCAAGTCTATACAAGACTTGTACTTCCTCACTTTCAAGTTTTTGAGAGATGCTTGCGGGTTGATCAAACTTGCCCGATTCGCTATAGTTCTTCTATTCAGGGCTTTGAAGTTGATGACAGGTCGCCAGCCTCCTCCAGCGGATTCTGGCTTTTTTACTGCTTGAATTGGGCTATTAGTGAGGGGGTATGGTTCCTCACGTAATATACTCAAAATCAGTAACTCCTTGACAATTTTGTCCATCTCCTCCACAGCTCCTGGATTCAAAGGGTACTGCCTCACCGGTGGATGCACTCCTCCTTCGATCGTGTGCATATATTTAGTTCCCAGATCTCCACAGTCGTTCTTAAAGTGGGCCACCAAGGCCCCCTCCAGGATCTTCGCTAATCTTTCCTTCCCTGCTGGAGACAGGTCACTGTCACGCACCTGCTGGGTCTTGACAGCAGCCACATCCACCGGCTTATACCACCCCTCCGGTGCAGCCGATCCTATTTGAACTGCTCGGGCTTGTAGCTTTCCCAGTCGGGCCTTGAGTGAACCCCGTTGGGTTCTTTTCTTACACAACTCTTCAGCATCTCCTAATGTCAACAGATTGCTTGGGCCCATGATCCAAATAAGGCCTTTCCATATTCCGAATGGCATCCTTCTATGAGTACCATCGGCTAGGATCACATCTAGGTGTCCCTTTTGCTTGAGGCTCTTGCGGGTCATTGACACCTCGGCACCTGTATCTACCATATAGGGTTCTCCTTCCACATTGGCATACAATGCGTCCCCTCTCCGGTAGACATGGTCCAGTATGACCCGCGCCTCTCTGTCCCTCATTGGTCGGGCCCTCCAGAGCCCTGCGTCTTGCGGGACTCCCGGAGGGCGGCCTTCTCTTCTGGTGTCAGCTTGTTATATTCCTCGGGTGGCATATAGCTCCCGGAACCTTTCTTTGTTGGTGGCCTCTGGCGGGGTGCTGCCGTCGGGTTACCCCCTTCTTGCCGTTGCGAGCTGGTTTGCTCTTTCGGAGGGTTCAATCTTTCATTGGCCCGTGGCTCGGTGGTACTTTTATCCCCCGCTGTTTGTCTGGCCTTACGCTTGTCGGCATAGTACTTCCTTAGCCGGTCCCATTTTTTTACAGCTTCATCAATCTCGTCGAGCTTTGAGTCGGGGCACATGGTCACGAAAATGTGCTCACTTTCAGCCCCCTGTACTACTTTACGTAGGGCTCGTATATACCTTGAGGGAATTACAACCATCTTCAGCCGATGCCATATCTGGGTTAGTGTCTGTCCCTGTCTCAGCTTCTCTCTTGCACTTGCGATAAACGTGTCCTCATTATCTTCTTCATTGAACACCCATCGCTCATACACCGCTTGGGCCGTTTCATCGGGGCAGATACTATCCGACGTGACGTACTGCAGCCAGGCTTTCTTCGCCTCTTCGTTAACTCCGCAGCTCTTAACTATATGCCAGTTGTCTCGCAAATATGCTTCAATTGACTCTCCGGCCTTTAAGGGTCTCACCATGGACTTCAGGGTCTTCAACCCCTCATATCCTCCACTCTGCTGTGGTGGAACCAAAGGGACGGGGCCCAAAACCATTCTGCCTTGGTTCGCCACTTGAGACGGCACCGCCGTCATGACAGTCGCCCTCTCCTCCTGGTCCTCCACTTCATCACAGATGGTCAACTCTCGTCTGGCCTGGGCATAGGCTGCCTGCTTTAGGCGCCGAAGCATATTTTCATACACAACTGCCAGATAGCCTTCGCGGAAATTCTTCGTCAAATCCTTGTAGTGTATCAACGTATGATACGATGGTGTCATTAAGAAGTTTGCCATTTCCCCGTAAGTCATCCGGACCTCGAAACTCTCTTTCTCCTCCAGTCTGTGTTGCCACCCTGGAGGAATTGCATATTCCCTTTGTCCGACTTCAGGGGTATGAGCTTTCCTCTTGTCTCGTGTTTCCAGATACCCCCATCTTATATCTCGAGCCAGCCTCTCTGATATCCGGTAGATGTCATGTACCGGCACCGAGTCCTTCCATCCCTTGTAGACACCCGTCTTCAGTCTCTGCTGAGGGGGGTCCATTGGTTCATGCTCGGAACGTAGGCTTAACTCCCGTTCTTCCATTGGCTCGGTGGGGTCTGGTCTATCATCGCCTTCACCAGGTAGGGCGGCATTCTCTGCTTCTGCTGCTTCATGTAGCCCTAGTTCATCCCCTTGTCGCCCTTCGCTGTTCCTAGGGCCAGGCACAGTAGTGCTCTCTCAGCGTGGTGCAGGATGTTCCCTCCACTCCAGGTCTAGTCCGCTCTGCCTCGCCATTCCTTCTGAGTGGATTCGAGACGATGTTGGTAGTCCCCTCCGTGGCGCTTCTTCCCTCCGGCCCCGGTTGGCCTCTGGTGGTGGTGCTTCGACCACACTTAGGTCTACCACTGGTGCCTTCCTGGGGGCTGCCTGTGGGGTTGCCACAGTCCTCTCTGCGGGCCTGGCCGGTGGTGTGACCTTTTCCGCTCTTACAGTCTTTGGCCCGATCGGTGCCCCAGCTAATGCCAGAGCATACCGCTCCTCATCTTGTCTTTGCGAGGCCACTACTACCACCTCTGCGCCGTTCGGCACTAGGTGCGTTTCCTCCAGGTACAATTGTCCCGCTACTTCTGCAGCCCTTTGCGCTTCCTGCCATGGAAGGGTATTGGATCTCAATCCATCTAGACTCATGACTATCCGTCTGGATCCTCCAAGAAATACTGCCGTTCTTATCCCCCTATAGAGCCGCTTTACCATTTCCCGTAGGTAAACCTCCAACTCCTCTCGGTCCCCATAGGGTCTGATGGGGATATGTACCACTGCCCAGTAACCGCTCAGTCCTCCACTGGTCACCGCAGTTCCGATCTCACGGTTGGTACTCATTCTCTTCTGTAACTCTTCCTGTACTTCCCTTTTGTACTCATGTCCAAGCATCAGCCTTAACTGAGCATCAAACTTTCGATTCCGGGCTTTGTACCTTTCGTCCGTGAGTATCAGCAAAGCGTCTCCCATTAAGTTCCTCAGGTCACCGACATACTGGTACAGGGCCCCATTACGGTACCTCCTCAACGCTGTGGCTTCCGCCGGCAGCGGTTCCAAATCAGGCATTGGAGAGTCCTGCCTTTGGTCAGGTTTGTCGCTTCTTCTTGGTGGAGGTCTTTCCAGTATTCTATTCACCTTATCACTTCTCACGGACATCGGCGACTCCAGTTCCCGATTCGTCTTGTCTTTTCTTTTTGCTTGATGTACTGTGGAACTTGCGTGATCCCCCACCCGTACTGGCCCCAATGGCCAAGATGTCGGTTGAGGTTGCACCAATGTTCCCAGTTGTCTTGGTTGTTCAGTGAACCGCACTGGTTCTGGAGTTTGCACTTCCATCGGCCTCGTCCTTTCAACCACCCTTGCCGGCTCCATGGGGCCTGCCCTTTCAACCACCCTTGCCGGCTCCATGGGGCCTGCCCTTCCAGCAGGTCCCTCCGGTTCTTCCTGTGGCGGCGATTCCTTTCTTTCGGGCTCCTCCTCCGTACTTGAGATGGTTATTGGGCTATCCAGCCCAGGGCCCGGTGTTTGTGGCCGTGCGCACTCCTGCCCCACTTCTGTTGGTTCCCCGGTATAATCCAGTTCCATTCGGGTATAGACCTCCTCGTCATCCCAAATCATCTCCTGGTCTTCCTCCGGTTTGACCTCAGGTGTAGGTGGCGGTCCTCTTTCTAGTGTCTCTATTGGGAGATCCAGGATTGAGGCCATTTCCATGTCCTCCGTCCAGGCCTCCGAGGGGCCCTCGAT